>JAMKPZ010005050.1:0-16316 GCA_024699675.1 Amphibolis antarctica | reverse complement strand
TTAGGTCATGTTAGTATGTAAAGATTGGTTAAACATTAATTGATAATCTAGACAAGCATAAATCTAAAAATTAAGTATTTTTTTCTACAAACAATCCATAATTATATATATTAAAATACATATCAATCAAACCACAAATATTAAAATGCAAAACGTAGTTATGTTTAAAATAAAAAGACTAAATTGTAAACCACAACCATCCTTTGCTTATGCTTAGAATGGTGTTATAATAGTCTCGTAATAGTATTGTAAAAATTAAATAAATTTAGACTAAATCAGTTGATCTCTAGTAAATTTTGAGGATGTATTTGTTTTCGATTTCACAGTCAATTCTAATAATCATGGAAAGTTAGAATTGAGAATAATGAAACAAATAATATTAAAGTTATATAATAAATTACAGTTGATCAGACAGACCACCACGGCGCGCCACCTCCTCATGGCTCACGGATTGGTTTGTTTTCAAGAGCAGGCAGCAACCAATCGCGCTGTGTGGAAGAACGAGCAGCGAGACACAGCTGTAGACTTGTTTGGATGTTTTATTGCAGCTTCCGATCAACACCATTTGTCCTATTTTGGAAAGAACTCTTCTGAGCATACAAGGTCGTGCATGTACTGAAAAATTCGAGAGAAAAGGAGAGAGGAGGAATGAATAAATGACCACGTGAGATACGCAGAATTCCTTCTTACTGTTTTCCTTGAATGAATGAATAAATTCGAAGGATTTGTATCTTTCGAAAGTATAAGAAATGATAACAAATTTGACTTATTATTTCTTATTATTTTTCATCATTTATTGTACCTTCCATCCTGAGATCAATTTAACTTACTGTTTACACAATGATGTCTAAGGAGATGTATCATGTTACTGTTTTCTGCTCTGTCCTCGTTCCTCCTCTTCATCACCCAACGACACTGTTGTGAATGGGGGTGTTCGATGTAAAAATATGATTTTGTTTACATTTGATCTTAAAATATTCTCATCACCCGAAATGGATTTTAAGATAATTTACACAACCTTGTTGTCAGTATAGTGGATATATAGTGTAGTTCACCGCAAATATAGGAGGAGGTGTTTATTCAAATCTTAAGTAAAAAACACTTATGAATTAAGAAAAAAGTAACACGGAAGAAAGAGAAGCAGTATAAATCAATTAAGAAACCTTCTTCTTCTGATCCAAAACTTCTACATATACGTACATACATGCATATATATATATAAAAACACACAGATTCTAATTAATGGTACCTAAAGAGTGTGGAGAGGGGGATTTAAATGAACAAGGATACTTTTTCAACAAATGAACTGTGCTAAGGATATTTTCTAAATATCTGTTCCACATTTTTTATCTTATTATTTTGATGCGTCACAACTTATCAACCTACCTTCTACTACTCTTTTGTAAGATTCTGCACTTATTTCGACTACTACTGATCTTGTTGATGGTCCAGTGTATTCTTGTTAGGCAAATAATCATGATGATAATTTAAGTTGTATTTCCTTTTTCTTATCTTTTAAACTGTTGGTCTCTCTTTCTCCCAATTTTATTAGCCTTTCTTCTTGGTTACTTATTTTGAAAACTCTTTCGACATCTAATGGTTTCACAACTGTCATATTTTAATCTAACTATGATCTAGCCGTCAAAAAAAACATCAAAAACGAAATTAATTTTTTCAATTGACATGATATTTAAAAGGAATGAAACTGTAATTAAATTTAAATAAAAACACTATTACCATAAAAAAATAAATGAGGAAAGAGCGTCGAGATGAGGGAAGGGCAAACGCACAAGGCTCGATGGCGTACACGGCGGCCGAGAGATCGTTATTATTGCTGCGTCAAACACCCAGTTGGCGCGTGTAATTAAGCCGCATGTGAACGAGGATGAATAGAGCTTTATAAGGAAGAAAAATTGCAGATCAAGAGATGGACATGGACATGGACAGGGTGGTGAATGAAGCGGCGAAGAATGGTAAAAAAAATTCAAGTTTGCCATTCCTTCAAAGTGTTGATGACATGATTTTGGGGAGAGATCTCACGTTCGCGAGAGACAGAACAGTACCAGCTCGCTTGTGCAACAAGCAAACAAAGGAAGAAACACAGAAGAGTCACGTCCACCCATCGACAAGCGATGGAGCCGTGAACAGGAACCGGGCAACACGATCCGCACTGTGAAACCTGGTTTCTCTGAAACGACGGCATGACAGAAAGATGGCATGGGATAAGTGAAAAAGAGGCAAAGGTGTTTGATGAAATAGAGAGTTGGAGGGGGAGCGTGCAGTGGGTGTGGCAACCGCAAGATGTGATCTTCTTGGTGTCGCTACTTCTTGTACACCCAGAAAAAGAAAAACCATGGTTTTGAGAGAATTCAAAGTAGATCATACGCTATCTATAAAATATGCACACATGGGCGCATACATCTATCTGCCAATCATCAGGAACGAGGAGAAAGACCCGGAAGATGTTGGCGTTTTATACACACATTAAAAGAAAACAAAATATAGCAGCAGCAAACAAGATGAGTATGTCAGAACAATCCGAATAAAAAGCGAAATGTAGGATGAGAAGCAGCAATGGCGTCTCATTGATATCATCGTAAGTCGATGTTAATTAATCTCGATCAGACTAATACGAACGTACAGGAATAGTAGTGATGGTGAACGCTGAAAGAAATCGGGAATGGTCGTTACAATATATTAAGAAAAAAGTGTAGCGGCTGAAGGGAAGAGGAGCAGGGAAAAGGAGAATTTAATCGACCAAACCTGGTGATATTGATGGATGGATGTGGGAAGAGGTCGACGCCGACGGGGAACGTCAGCGGTAGGCGAATGAATGAATGTTGAGAATCTGGAGTTGAAGATCGAGGGCTAGCTCGCTCCTTCGGCATGCGGTTCTGGTTTATTTGCTGGCTACGGTCTTGGGTGGGGAAAGAATTGCGTGCCGGACATGAAAGCGTTGAGCGGAGTGGGGTAGAAGGAGGAGGGGTCGACCACCGACGAAGGGGCGGCGGCTGCGGGGGGGATGGTGGTGGCGGGGGTGACGCTTGAGATGGCGGCCGGGGAGGAAGACGTCGAGGCCTCGCCGTGGGAGTCGGGGCCTTGGTCGTAGAGTATGCCTTTGAAAACGTGGCCTCCGATGCCGACGGCTGCCTGGTACGCGTACTGCTCTTCCGTGTCGTCCATTGCGCTCACTCGCACGCACCGGAACACGGCCGGAGAGCTCACTTCCGAAGGGAAGCTGCCACCCACCTCCAACCCTGCCGGTCAATGCTCACCGTCAAACGTGAATATATATGCTACGGTGGTCGATCACCGGATCACGGAGGTCTGTGTGCATACGTATATGTATGTACCTGATGGGGAGGTGGTGGTGGTGGTGCAGGCCAGAGTGGTGATGTCCCTCAGTCGTTTCGAAGGTTCGCCGCCGCTGCGACAGACATGCAGGACCTGTTGTTGCTGCATAGCGGCGGCGAGCTGTTGCTGTCGATCGCGGCGCTTGGCGGCGGGGACCCAGGTGCTCTTGACGTGGGTGGGGCAATGGAAATTCCGGCTCTTGCAGCACGTCCTGCATCTCATGTGCATGCAGTCCTTCTTGGCCTGGTTGCCGCAGTCCTGGCAGCTCATGCCTCCCCCGCTCCCCCTCATCCCCCGTCTGCTGCTCCCGGCGGAGGCGCCCTCGACGCCGATCGAGGACGGACCAGCGCCGCCGAGGATGTCATCGTGGAATATACCCAGCCCTGGTGCTGCTGCGGAGTAGAGCTGCAGCTGATGCTGGACGTGGTGCCTCTGCTGCGGCCATGGCTCGAAGCCTTTGGTGTAGGAGGTGGTGATCTCCTCGTTCCTGCTGCCGCCGCCGCCGCCACTGTGGTAGAGGAAGAGGCTCTCGGGTGGGATCTCTTGTGGAGGGGGTGGTTGTTGGTTGGTGTTGCTGCAGCCGCCGCCTAGGGAAAACCCAGCCATTTGGCGGCCGCCGCTAGTACCACTACCAATAATACCTTCCTCAGCAGTAGCAGTGATGGACGGCACTCCATGGCACCACCCTCCACTCACCCCTCACTTGCTCTTCCAGCTTTGATCGATCTGGGTGGAAACAGCTAGCAAGATCCGACGGCCTGCTCCACAAATCATTCATAGATTAGGGTTTAGCAACAATCATTGCACCGGCGGAAAAGAAAAGGTGATCAGAGCGCTCGCTCGCTCGCGCGCGCGCACGAGAGAGATAGAGAGAGAGAGAGTTGACATATAGATGGGTGAGGTTTGCTTTACTTTGTACCTCTTGTGGTGGAGTAATTCTAGCTACCCACAAGCAGATCTCTCCTTCCTACCATGGCAATAGGAGGCAGCTGGTAGAGACGGATCTGCGAGGTGGCTTCCTCGATCTCCTACGGATCAAGAGCTCGATCTCCTCCTTGATTTGTGTGGACAGTGGTGGTGTGTTCCTCCTCTACTTTTGTCCACACACCCCAAACACAAGTTCGAACACCCTTTGCTTTTTTTAATACAGGCCTTTTTAAATACAGATTTGTTACCTCTTTTTCCCACTCCTCCTCCTCCTCCTCCCCCTCGGAGCAATAGCGGCAGTGGCAGAAGAACGAACCCACAGCAGCGTCTCCTTTCTTCTCCTTTTCCTGTTCCTCTTCGAATCCCCACACTGGCCTCCTTTTCCACCACACACACACACACTCTCTCTCTCCCTCTGTATGCGTGTGTGTGTCTGATCTGCTGTTGGCTCTGGAGTTGTCTGAGCAATTAAGACACGGAATTAGAACACTGCAAGGCCGCCGCCATTGAGACCTGCAACAACCAACCCCGCCTGTTCTTCTGCCGCCGCTGCTGCTGCTGCCGCTGCCGCCTCCTTTAACTCTCCACCTTCTCTTCCCATTTATTACTCCAGAAACCTCTCTCTCTCTCGCTCGCTAGCTCGCTCTCTCTCCTTTTGCGAAGCTCAGATCAGACGCCGTGAAGACATTTGATGCTCGACCGCAAACCACAGGTCTCAATCCTCGCCACTCTTGTTTTCTTTAGATATTAATTGGAGTATGATATAATAATAATCATGTACCGACTAACAAACACCAAATTGTTATTTATCTGAACACTAATTTACTATAGAACAACTTTAATCAAAGATATTTAAAATTTGAAGTTTCAAAAGTATAGGAAATCGCTGTGTTATAAAATAGATTGGAGTTCTTCTGTAAGTTAAGATTTTATTTAAATATTAATATTCAAGAGATTCGAATTCGTAACTAAAAGATCATGATAATAAATTCCATCACTGTTCAAGTATATAATCTTGTATGAAATGAATTCGAGCTTTGAATTTTGATTTTTGAACGATGCTGTGCCTTCTGTGCAAGATATTTCTAGTACTGTATCCGTCTCAACTTTTTTTAAAAAAAATTTCAGCACTTCATAAATAAAAAAAGGGTACCATCCAAGCGGGTTTTCTCCTTTCTGCTGCTTTAAAGCTCTCCTTTAATCTTAATTTCTCTTTTAATAAATCTACTACATGACGAGTCTTTATTTCAGCTTTATTTTGAATTCTTTGGGTTAATATAAATAATGTTATTTTCTGCAATTTTTTTGAGAATATTTTGTCAATATTCACCGGAAGTTTAATTAAATCTTACTTATTTTTTATTAACTAATCTTGTTAAAAACACCGATTTCAGAATTATTAATGATATTCAATATTCTAAATAGGATCTTTATTTGGCATAAGTTTTTAAAAATACGAAAAAAAATGACTGGTTATAACATGAGACGATGTGACGAGAAAATAAATGAATGTTGTAAAAGGAGCGGATAATTGTTAATTTTTCGGATTTAATCTTGTATTTTTTAATTTGTTATGTTTTGTAGCTTTGTTTAATATTAGGCCTTGTGTCTTTTTTTTTTTTGGACAACTTTATTGACTTTCTCTTTCAGTCGTAGTTTTATAACTGAATTTGTTTTCATTTATTATTATCTCCTCTCTTTTGATAAAAAAAGGGTTACTGGTTATCATAATTTTTTATAATAAAAAAAACAGGATTAGTTGCCCTTGCACTTTAATTTAAATAAAAACACTGTCATTATCAATCAAATCATCATTAGATGCTTTAATTGGATGATTCATTATTCAACTTCTGAATTATTTTAAGAGTTATCTGAATTGTTTGTCACGTGACTACTGTATATATGTATCTATGCATATATGTATATATGTATATGTGTACCTATATATATACATATTTATGTATGTATGTATGTATGTATTATAAATAACAATCAAGGTGGTTGCGAAGTTATTGCAAAATTTATAAAATAATTATCGTTTGAACTCCACTTTAAATCCGTACATGCTATACTTAAATTATCAGTTATTTGTTAGGAATTTTGGAACATCAATTTAGATTTTTTATAAATGTGATTATAACCAAATATTAACTAAAGGTATGTTTTGTAACATGATGCTCTAGTTTCAAATACTATGGAAAGTTAGAAGTTGAGTTTTATTATTAAATAAAGTTAAGCTTGTAGTAAATTGTAAAATAAAAATTTATATATAAAGATTTGTGTAGTGATAATGATGTTTGAAAATTTTTATAAAATTAGAATTAGAAGTGAAAAATTGTCACCAAATAAAGTCTAATTATATGATTATATAAATAATTGATTTTATCATTTATATGGTTGGTCGAACGATGTATCACAAGACATAATTTCTTATAATCAACTAAGGTTTCTTTCCACACAAAAGATTTCTGCTTTAATCACTATGTATTATTAAATCCCTATAGTAATTTACCAAATATGAAATTAGATCCATACAGAAAAATATTATTTTAAATTATTTTAATCATTAAATATTAACTTATTTATTTTTAAAATAATACTTTTGTTGTAATAAAAAGGTGTGTAACTTTTTATAATGTAAAAAATGTTAACATCGTAAAAATATTCTCATAATATTTTTCCACTTGAACTTCTTTTGTACCATTACAATTTCTTTTATGCATTATCAGAATTTCATCTATGAATCATTGGAACTTCCTCTGCACACCATTAAAATTTCTTTTACGCACCACTTGAACTTCCTCTATACCACCAAAATTTCCTTTGCATACTATCAGAATTTCCTTTGCGAACTATTAGAACTTTCTCTGAACTATCAAAATTTTCTCTACACACTGTCTGAATTTCTTTTGCACCACTGGAATTTCCTTTAAGCACCACTTGAATTTTCCCTACAAACCATTGAAACTTCATCTACACTATTGAAATTTCCTTTGCACACCGCCTAAACTTCATCTGCACCATTAAAATTTTCTCTGCGCACTACCTAAACTTCCTCTGCATCACTGAAATTTTCTTCAAGCACCATCGAAATTTCCCCTACAAACCATTGAAACTTCCTTTACACTACTGAAATTTCCTTTACGCACCGCCTAAACTTTTTCTACACCATCAAAATTTTCTCTGTGCACCGCTTAAACATCCTTTGTACTATCGAAATTTCCTCCTAGCACCATTAGAATTTCCTCTACAAACCATCGAAACTTCCTTTATACCACTGGAACTTCTCCAACACACCACCAAAACTTTTTTTAGCGAACTTGCACCACCGAAACTTCCTCTAGCCTTCTTCTTTTTTATTTTTGGAAAATATTATAATATTATAAAATATTAATTATATTAAAAAAATTAATAATTTTTTTATAAAGAAAGATCAGAACTTTCATTTGACAGATCTACGTTTTTCCTTTTTTGTTTTACATTCATATATTTTTATATTTCTTTTTAAAAAAAATATCAAAATTTGGGTAAAATAGTACTTCAATATTCATATAACGAAAAAAATACTCTCGATTCTTCTCAACCGAACGAAGCCTAGCTATCAAAGATTGTGATAATAATAAAGTAATAAGGAATTAATTACATCACATCACATCACTCTACGTATGAAATGCATATATCCCTTAGTTTACCAAGCATTAATTGGTTTGATCAGTCGACAAAGTTAACCTGCACGTACAACCACGCTTTGTTGTATTTTTGCTGTGAATAAGTGACAGTCCCGTTGATTCTGTAACCGTACGTAGATTGGGATTGGGACTGTAGCCCTGATACGTAGATCATTCGTTTACTACAGTCGAGTAATTTCAAATGATGGACATGAACTCCACTTGCAGCAAGCTCAATGGACGTCGCAAAAATAATTTAATCATATGTATTCCTCTGCCGTGAGCTACGTACCTCAATTGAGGCAGTCTTTTCGTAAGCTAAAAACTCAAGTGCTTAATGATGAAGGGCATGTCAAATCTGTGATGATTATTTGTATCTTTCAATTTTAACCGATCATGTCAATCCATCAGCAAGTGGAGGAATGATGAAGGGGCAGTAATGTGTGTTGTGTGTGTGTGTGTGAGTACGTATCGATTGTTTGATTAATCTGGGGATCATGTGAAGAAAAAGAAAAGCGAAAGTAACACCATCCGGCTGTGTCACTTTTCCTTCGTGTCCTCACTCGGGTACCGTCGTCGGTCGCCCTAAATCCGCCGTCCGTGCTACATCGATCCGACGGACGGGAACCACACAGCGCCATTTACATTTGTGGTCATATGGTCGTAAGCTGGAAGAACTGCGATGAGGTTAATATCAGGAAAAAAAAGAAGAAAAAAAGTGAACGGCAGGTTTTTTCAGCAAACCAAGTACGTTTGTATAAATTTTTATATATTATTATTATTATATAAATTTTTATCTTATAATTCTTTGTAAAGTTTAATTTTACTTCTAACTCAAGATTTCTATGATATTCAAAGATTTTGTTTAAAAATAAGATTTCTATAGATATTTTTACTATACAGAATATATATTTTAACAAATAACATAACAATAGAAAAAAAAAAAAAACTTTAAAAATTACATCAATTTAAAAAATATAAACTTTAACCTTACTTAATCTATTAATTTACTCAAACAAAATCAAAACTACTGTAACTTATTAAGAAATGCACCTTTAAAAAAAAAAAAAACGGAAGAAGCCGAGCAGCTTTACCTGATGAATGACGCGTGTTCGAGTCCCGAGAATTGGTTGGGCGACTCTCGACATTCCCATTTCGCTACCTCGAGCCATGTGCAGTCCCCTCCGGCGGCACTATTTTTTAATATAGTAACCTCGACCACATCCACACTTTTTTTATTCTTATTTTTTTCTGCAGACGAACGGCGAGCGGTGGGGGGTGACAGTAGAAGAAAACCGTAACAGAACGTGAAATACGGTGATTTACGTACAGTGGATCGAAATACGGTGATTTGTAATCGAACAGAACGTGAAATGGATCGACAAACAATCGACGGCGCGCGTTCGTTCCCTAATCTGCAAGGTGGAATATTTTCACAGAATGTTTTCGCGCAAGGAAGAAATCAAAACACGCATGCACACACACAGAGTATGAGCGCGCGAGAGCTGCTGCGCAAATCCCAATGCTGACTGCTAACAATATATGTGTGTTCATGGGCGACCTCGAGGCCACATCCAAATCGTGCATGTGAGGACCCTGCGCCACCTTTAAAGTAACCCGCCGAAACGCGTAATCCGCTTTAATTGCGCTCCATGTTCGTCTTAATTAAACACAACGCGTATGTGATTAAATAAAGCCACGTAACGCATGACGCCGCCTGCAGCGGTGCTTACGACGATCGCCGACGACTGGAATATATGGTACGTGCCACGCATCCATGCAAGCCTGCGCCGCAAATAATCGATTGATAAGATGTAAGCTAAACAAAAATTGACTGACGAGAGACAGGATCTTGCGACCCACACGTGCAAAGATACACGTACCCACAAAAAATGCCGCATTCTCCGCTGAATTGACTTTGTGTTACTGAGAGCAGAATAATCCATCCTTTCAGAGTGGTTTAGTACAAATTATTATCATATTGTGGCGATTCTTACAGCCTGATCCCTAGCCTGCTTCACACATCCATCTATCACGTAGCCTGAAGCATAGAACAATATATGAATTAATTTGACAATAGTTGAAATAATACAATAACTGAATAAATGTGGTCATTCGCAATGAGTAATTAAGAAGACAGACAGTGATTAAGAAACCAAATGGTGCGCCAGGTTCAAACCATTCACACAATATATCCCATGAAAAAACAAAAAGACCATGTTGCTTGGTCACGTAAGTACATAATTAATTACCCGATAAGTATTCTGAAATTGGATGAGTGCATGTTCTTAGACCTTGTTTGGAAAGAGTTCTAGTCTGAAAGTTAAATAAAATTCAAACAAAAAATAGTAAAAAAAATAAAATTTAAATTACATAGTAATTCATCCTTGTACCTAATATAGCAATATCCTTGCAATGGTCAGTTGTATAGCAATATTCATATAAATAATTCGTTTTACCATTTCCACATCGGATGAACCTTTTTTTAATTAAATCGTAAAATTAAAAATGGAATAAAATAAATCCCTTTTCTTGCTCCTCAGCAACAACTTCGAATTCTGTTCTTGTTTTGTTTTCTTCGGCCTTTCGAACTTCTGGCGGTGGCGATGGTGGAGGAGGCGGGGAGGAAGGCGATCAAGCACTGCCCTGAGAGAGCTCTCCGGAGGAGGCACTTGCTCCAAGAAGTCGCCCCCACCAGGTACAGCACAACACCAGAAACGCCTGCTCCTTTCCCCTTTCTTCGTCGAGCATTTGCTCCAGAAAGACTGTATTCTGCACGATGTCCTTTCCGTATCCGCTCTCATGCAAGCGTTTAGGGTATTGTTGCCTGAAACTCCGCCCGGTGTCGGGTGGCTCGACGTTCTCTGTCGGAAGAACCAAAGAGGATGGCATCGTCAGCTGATGTTGATGGATGAGTTGGAAGCTCTGGGAGAAATGTGTATTGATGCATATCGTAAGTCACAAGCGCAGGTGAGATTTGGCGGTCACAAGTTATGGCAGAAGGTCGTGCGAGAGCTGCTTGCTGAATTACGGCATGCGGTGGTCAGCCTTCATGAGTTAGGGATTTGGATTGCTTCGTGTTGGGTCACCAGGATAAGCTATGTGCACATGCACGATATGCATACGGCCCTCAAATCATATTTCTTTCTACCATAGGAATCTTACGAAAAAATTTTCTTGAAAGCAGGATGAAATGAACCTCACTTATTTTTTACAATGCTAATGTTTTTTTTGTTAGTCCTTACCAAATTTTCTGTTGAAAGAGTTACCCAGTTCTTGAGAGTTGTCTGTTTCTAATAAAAGGTACGTTCTTCATAGCTGAAATGCTAACCTGCTTACGACCAAAAGGCAAATAACAATACATGATCCGATGCATTACTGTTTAACAGGAGTTAAAGAGGGCGGTAAGATATAATTTTTTTTATAAAGGATGGTTGGATATGGTCGACCACTGCAAAACATAAACCAAGAACAAACGACAAGCTTCCAGCCATGCTCCAGTTTTAGCAGTTGATGCAACACAAGCGATTGTTTACTCTTCATCGAATTTTATCTTCTTTGGAGCTGGAAGAATATTGCCGACCTGCATAAAATGCGATCGAACATATGAACAGGGAAAAGACTATAATTTAGAAAGAATCGTAAAGAAGAGAGTGGTACAAACATTTTGAAGATGTAAATGAAAATGAAAATATTTAATACTCACAAATTCAGGGCATTTATACTCGATTCCAGCAGCTTGAAACTTCCGACGACGCTTCTCATCTTTCGCAAGAATACGCTTCACCAGCTTATTCTGTTCTTCAATGGTTCTTTCCTGGAAATATATAGACTTGTAACGCTGGTCAGACAGACATAGAACTCTGCTTGCATAAATAATGACTAAGTTGTTCTCTTTTGTGTTAGCAATGTAATTTAAGATGTGTTTGTTTAAGAGATAAAATTAAATAAAATAAAATTCACCTTTTTCAAAAAATTACATAATTTACGATATAAATGTTTTAATATATTTTTTAGTGTAAAATGTTAAAATTATTTAGTAAATATTAATGTGAAAAACGAAAGTGCATGGTGAAAAATTCATAAACAAACAAAACCTTAGATATAACAAGAACCCACTTTATTGTGCCGCTTTCTTTCAATCGATGTCCAATCACGTACAGCGAACTTTCGATTTGCCCCTTTCCAGCTGTAAATGGTATCATAAAGTATCACAGAAAGCACCCAAATCTAACGATGTAATGCATATTGACAACAGCAATAATTTACAATGAAAATATATGCACCAGAATTGCAATCAAGCAGGTAAGGTGGGTGACAAATGAAGAACCAATTACTTACAGTTTTGGGTGTACACGTTCCCGTGGCATGAGCTGAATTTGCAGAAGATGTTCTCTCACTTTATAATTGTTTATCTCACCAGCAACAATTTTTGCAACCTTGTAGTTCCAGCAAATAGCAAAATCCGTGAATGAAGCATGGATTCAACCAACTTATTTATTGTATACAACAAAACATAAAAAATTGTGCAAACCTCGGCATTTTCAAATTCAAGAAATCCATAATGCTTCGATTTTCCTGTCTGGAAACCATTAAGATAAATAAGCCAAGTGGGCTACAGAAATAAATTATGTTAAATAAGATGAGATAACTCATGCAAATAGTTCGCACACTTAAGTATTTGACAAGGACAGAAAACTAATTTCCATGGAATACAAGGACACTTGTATACTTAATTCCTAATTGCATGTTGTATGTATCCATCAAGTTTCTTGGATGATTGTGAACAGAAAAATTTAAATGTCAACAGTAATTAATTTGTTGAACTTGGGGGTACTGTACAGTGTAAACCTCACTTCAAGATAGCCTTATCATGATGAAGTGTAAACTTCACTTCATCAGGAATTAAACTTGAAAGGTAGCACATTTCTTATAGGCACCCATAGGAAATGTTTCCCCGTAAGTGTACAATTTATTCACAAAAAAGACATAAAAATAAAGACATAAACGTATGGATAATATCATTAGATAAACATAAACACATAGCCAATTTTAAAAGAAAAATTAAACTAATACTGATCTTATCTAAAAGTATTAAAACTGGCCAGTTTGTATTAACCATCGAATTTTGAACCCCAAATCTTAACACATGATAAGTTCAAAAATTAACACATGATAAATAACACTACAGATTACTCATCCATAGAATTATTTTATTTTTAAAAATAATATAATTAAATATATTAAGGGCCAACAATAAAAAATCATTTAGGAACCTACAGTTACAGCTACATTTTCGAGAACTTTAAAACAAAAGATTCGCAGAAGAAAAAAAAGGTCTTGTGCATGGCTCTTTTTTTTTACAGTATCATAAAGACAGGATAATCACGATTAACTAGAACAAGTTTAGCGACATAAATAATAATGTCGTTTGCAATAATACAGCAGTAAGTTATTGTCAAGCCAATAGAATGACGAAAGAAAAAAAAACACAAACTCAAAAAAAGTATTTGAACTGCTCATTCATGAATTAAAACTCAAGGCAAAAAAAGGCACCGACCTTTTTGTTTCTGGCAATCCTCAATCTCTTGATGGTGCCGAACTGAGAGAAGAACCCTGTCATGAATACCAACTTCACATGAATAGCAAAGCCAAAATCCAGCACCGAAAGAACACCGATGATCTGGAACAAAAGCACACCTCTCATTTCATCTTCATAAAATCCGTGAGGTATGTGTCCGATATAGAGCACGGTAGCAGAAGCTGATACAGGTTCTTCGCCATTAGGTATTGATTTACCAGGACTTCCTTCTAATGGCTTCACAAATGAATCTAAGGGTTCAAAATCTAACCAAGTAACCCATGATACAAATGAAAGAAAACTTTTCAAAGAATGGGCATCACACAATACCAAGAAATCCGATGATGACGACGATTTCTTCGGACGTGCCACGGCCAAAGAAGAAGAACCCTTTTTCGGTTTTTTCAAAGTCATTTTCCTCCCTTTAGCACCCATCTCTGCCGGAATAATGCAGAGAGCATGAATAACGAATGAGAAACTTCTTGGAAACGTTGCGAGGAAGATTCCGAAGAGAACGATGTTAAGATACTGCATGTTATGATCAAATGATCCGAGGAGAAGGGTGGAAACAAAAAGGGCGAGACGGAACAATAAGAAATACCCAAGCTCTATTTTGCTCTTTTTTTTTTGCAAAGAACCATGTCTTGGTCTTAAAATTCATCGGGCTCAAACAAAGGGATAGACGAAACAGATAAGAAGAAGTACCGTAATATCAAAAGGAGAAAAGTATCCCTAAATCGAATGCCTACAGCAAGATCCAGCATTATCCAGCCTACTCACCAAGATCGAGTGCCTCCACCTCGAGGATGATCGCCTACCCCGTGAAGGTCTTCATGAAGAACTGCAACTTCGCCGCCGGTACAGGGCTTCGCTCTCTCGCTTTCCCTCTCTCTCTCTCTCACCGTTGCTTATTCCGCCGCGGGTGATGATACGACGGCTGGATATGAGATTTTAGGGTTTTAGGATTATTTTAGGGTTTTTAGTCCTCATTTTGGTTTTTACTTTTGGTTAATTCTTTTACTGTTCTAACAAACTGAGTTTTTTTATCGAAAAACTTTTTATAAAATTTTATATATTATCAATAAAATTTTATTTTATAATTTATTATACAATTTAATATTATTTATAAAATTAATTTTAACTTTAACCTTTTATGATTGTTAAAATTAAAATAAAATAAAAACTGAGATTATATTTTTTTAGGCGAAATCACTAACGATTTAATTGTTACAAAGAAGTCTTCACAGTGGTTCAAAAATTTAAACGGCAAAAACGTGAATCCTATTGCGTGAACATTGATAATATTTTTCTTTTAAATACTTTTATAGTTAATCTTTAATTAAATTACATAAATTTAAATTTTATCTTATAATTGTTAATTAAGTAATTTTAACGATGCAGAAAATACTACTTATAAGAGTACTCATTTGATGACGAATATTAGACTATGGATATATCTGGTGATAATTTTTTTAAATTGTAAGAGTTAAATAAAATTGAAATTGAAATTAATTTTGTGAATAAAATTGAAATTATATAATAATTTAAATAATAAAAAATTATATATTAAAATTTATATAATATTAATAATAACGTTAGAATTAATTTTAAAAGTAAAAAAAAAAACTAAAATCAAACAAAATCGTATATGTTCGCTTAGCATAATTTAATCTTATTTCAATTTATTAAAAAAAAAAGACAAACAGAAACAAATAAAGACACTCAATTTGGGATAAGGCGCGAGAAGTGGCGAGGAGGGCTATTGGTTGGCGGGAAGCAGAGCGAGCAATGGCTGCTCTTCCGAGTCTTCTCCTTCCACGGCCGACGTTGCTTCCAACCTTCCCCTCCTCCTCCTCCTCCTCCTCCTCCTCTTACAAGTGCAAGCCAGTAGCTGCAGTCACAGGTATTCCTACACTTCACGTCTGTTTTGTACACTCTTCTCCCGCATCGTAATTTGATGACGAAGTACCCTGAAACGTTGAACTTAGTATCGATTTGTATCCTAGGAGGAAAATATGCAATTGTAAAAATGAATAACGTTTTACTTACGTACATTTGTGATCATGGATTTATATTCAACGCATGATTGATACTCTTTTAGAGGCGATTCGAACGATGCAATCTTTGTCATTCTATTCATTCAGTTTCGGGAAACTTTTGGTCGGGGATTCTTTCCTTGAAAAGGAGTGATGGATTTCCAAATAGAAGCAAACTTGGAACGGTGGCGTTTTCTGGCAGTCAATCCAATAATGGTTCGACAAGGGAAAATCAAAGAACACTCTATCTTGGGATGGACTTTGGCACATCTGGTGCACGATACATTGTCATTGACGAGGATGGTCTGATATGTGCTGAGGCCAGAAAGGATTATCCACATCTTCTTGTAAGTTTTACATTTCAAGATTGCAGTGGAATGTGTTGATGTTTCATCTCTATCTTATGATTTTCTTAATCTATGAACTGTTGTCACTTCCTTGGATGTTAATTTTATCCATATGATTTATTCTTGGAAGATCAAATTTATGGAATGGTGGTTTCTCGAATGGATGTCAAAATGGGGGCAAAACTAATTATGTTTCTACACCTGTTCATAAATCCATCCAATCATCAAATTTACCGAGGTAGTGATTTATCACTTTCTTCTTGTGACCTTTACATTATGATCTTGCTTCTATGAATTGGTGTTAGGAAAACACACTGAGAGTTTACATGGCTTAATTTTATCCATATGATTTATTCTTGGAAGATCAAATTTATGGAATGGTGGTTTCTCGAATGGATGTCAA
>JAMKPZ010005049.1:0-23793 GCA_024699675.1 Amphibolis antarctica | reverse complement strand
GCTGTTGAACTGTTTTGGTGTTTTATGTCATTTTATCATATTCATACAAAACCTTTAAGTACACCTTGAAATATGGAAGAATCAATTTGTTTTTTGAATGTGAAAAAGTTGGGGACAGACTTAAGTTTTTTATTTTTTATTTTTTTTTATTTTTTGGGGTAGTCTTAAGTTTTCTTTTTTTTTTGGGGGGGGGGGGGGGGTGAAACTTAAATTACATGGCTAGAAATAGTGTAACATGACATGACCTACATAATCTAAAAGATCATGCAGTATTTCATAGAGACAAGTGGAGTAAGAGTGCATGTTGTTGCATCTAGCATTCCAAATCTTGCCTAAATATTGATTAATTGGATTTTTACCGATATTTTGTTTAATAAAGGAAACAAAGACTGTCTTATCATACAATTTTGGTTGCGATTCTGTATGTGACAACATGATGAAAAAATATGCTGATTATTTTTGTTCTAATTGTTTTGTAGGCATCTGATGTACGGACGACTACCACTGGCCAATGTATATATCCAAAAAGCCCAGCTTTAGCACTCGGACTGACTTCTGCAATTGCATTAGTGATAGCACAAGCTGTAATTAACACAATTGTTGGGTGCATTTGTTGCAAGAAAAATCCACATCCAAGTGGTTCCCATTGGACCATAGCATTGATTTCTTTCACCGTTTCCTGGTAAATTTCTTAACTCATTATGAATATGTACTCCGTTTTACTGGAATTGTTTTTACAGTTAGACTTTTTTTCTAGTGCACAAGAATCTTATGATATAAGCTGGTGCACATTACTCGTGATGTTCTTATCTCCTATTTGAAATTCTTTTTAACATTTATTTAGGACAGATGTTATTGAATTCTTACCTGTCAACCAACATTGCTTTTTGGCTGTCAAGATTTTCGTTCTTTTAGCCAATAAATCATTATTTATATCAGTCTAATCCAAAAAAGTCTTTTAGTATCAAGTTTTTTTAATATACTTGACTGTGATGTTTATGAGATCACCCATCTTGAAACTAGAATGTTCTTTGACACATGAATATTGATTTTTTGGCACTCATGCATACTAGATAGATAATTAGATACAATGTTTTCAGGACTGGACTGGAAAATGAACTGTTTTCTCAGCCAGTCCAGTTCAATTACCGGTCTGATCAGTTGGACCAATGATGTCATAATGACGTTATTTCCTTTATTTAAGAATTTAAAATACAGAAAATAGAAAAAAATCTAGAAAAATGGAAAAAATTCCCTGGAATTCATAGAAATTGTTTTCCAACTATATCCACCATTCGATGTCAAAAGACTACAAAAAATCTCACATTCTCACATACATCATATAAGGAACTTTAAAATTCCAAAAGAGATCCACATTACTGTATGTAAAATGCATAAAATATGCTGTAATCTTATGTAATTGTGAGAATACATTGGTTAAAATCTCTTATATGGTGGGACCATTGAGTCATTTTATGCATGAACTAAAACTGGTTTGTTGGCTTAGTGCAATGAAAGTTATGGAATATTTGAAAGGCAACCTTGGCAAAGACTTAATCTATTCTACACATGGACATTTACGTATTGAGGCCTATTTTGATTTAGGATATGTAGATTTCTGAGTATTGTACTTATGTTGTGGGAAATTGTCACCTAGAGAAGTAAAAGTAGAATGTAGTGTTTAAATCTAGTGTTGAAGTTGAATTTAGATTAATGCCGCAGATTATAGTAAGATAATGTGGCTAAAATCCCTATTGATAGAATTGGGAGTTCAAGTTGAGTTACCCATGAATTTTCATTACAATAATCAAAAAGTCATTTATATAGCTAATAATCAAATGTTCCATGAACATACCAAACATATAGAAGTTAATTATCACTATATTCATGAGTTGGTTATGGTAGGAACTATTAATGCTCCTTGGATAAAGTCAACTAACCAAATTGTAGATATCTTCATCAAGGACTTGAATGTCAATGTTTTTAATAATTTATGTAACAAGCTAGGCATGTATGATGTATATACTTCAGCTTGAGGGGAGAGTGTTGGTAATTAAGTTTAAGTTGTATGGGTATTTTGGTAATTTTATCTGTTAGTGTTTTAGGTTCTTATATGTTCTATAATCTCTCTAAGGAATGACACTCTTTCCACCTATCTTCTCCATAGTATACAGAGGTATCAATTAGTAACTTCAATCTTATTACCATTGGTCATTCTCTTTGTTATGCAAGGACTAAGGAATTGTTTCGTGAAATATATAAATATGATTTATTTGTATATGATAGAGGAAATGGTAAAGGGTCTCAAGTGAATGCTTTTGGAATGTGGTCATAGCTGCCCATTATTTCTATCAAGTTTGCATCACATTTCGCTTGATGTTTGCATCATATTTCAAGAAGCATGACATGGAACTCAAGCATGAGAACTAAAAACCCGAAGTCTCAATGTTGTACTCTTCAGCAGTGAACCAAGTTTTTCAGGATAACTTAGGAATACAATCATTCATCAAGTTTCCATTGCTTGTATTATGGTGCACTTTTGCTAGTATCCTCCTTGTAAATATACCCATCAGAAGAAGAAACATCATTCCCATTATTCGAGTTGTTCCATTCGTATTGCAGGATGACATTCGTAATAGCGTTTCTTCTTTTGCTGACCGGTGCTGCTCTCAACGACCGTTATGGCCAAAAAAGGATGTACTTTGGTAACTACTGCTATGTTGTGAAGCCTGGGGTGTTCTCAGGTGGTGCAATCATGTCTCTTGCTAGCATTGCCCTTGCAATCATCTACTACACTACTTTGTCTGCGTCAAAGAATGCCTTACAGCCCCAGCAAAATCAGGGTATCGCCATGGGGCAGATGCAGATTCCACCTCATAGTACACAGACAGTGTTTGTCCATGAGGACACTTACAACAGGCAGCAATTCCCCTGAGAATCCATTGCCTATGAGAATCACTCATGGAGCTGCTCTGGGTTTCGTACTATAAAAGCAAACAATCCATGGAAGTGCCCCAAATTTTGGCGAGAGTGCTTCACCTCATTCCTGCAATCATCAGAGTATCATTCTTCCCAGGAAATGGTTGTCTAATGTTGATGTAGAAAGTAGTACCACCGCCTTGGAGGTGCTTGTATCATGCCACCGTGTGGTTGAAGGAGACCCATGTCTGCAATCATCACTGGTATTGCCATTCTGATCATTCACATTTATTTTCTTGGTTTAACATTTTGGGTAGAACATTGAGGTACCAAGCGTTTGCTTGTGGTGATTGGACCATACAATACTTCTTCCATTTGGATGACTGCAACAAGAGTTCAAATGTTTGGTCTCATGATTCTACTAGATTTCCTGAAATGATTTTTCAACCACGAATCACCAAACTTTTTTGTACGAATGTATTAGTTGGAAATTCCCCTCTTGACTTCTTGTCCAGGGATGGTTTTACCACTTTTTAACTACAATTTACGAAAGTTTAAATTTTTCTAAAATTATATACAGTATAACTTTTCGACATAGTTTTGTTTAAAAATAAGATGAGTTTAATACCTTTTTTAAAAGATTGTATAAGAAATTTGCCACATGCTAATCTTCTACAATGCGAAATGGAGTGATCTAGCCTAACACACCTTTGTTTTCTAAGGTTTTTAATTGACTTTTGGATGGATCATAGATCATTCCATATCGCTTGATCAACTCCCCCTGCTGAAGCTGACACAGTGGTCAACAATAATTCCGTCACTCTTGCAACCAAGCTTGATGTTCCTTAACGTTCGGGTGATCTCCTTAAAGGAGTTGAATGATTTTAAATTATTTTTCATCATTTTTAAAAACACAAATATTTTATTAATAAACATTTATCTACCATAATGTGGGATATTTAAGCAGACCGTGGAGGTCTTTTTATAACATTCTGCGTTTTGTTTGAATTTGAATGCGATATTCTTCGAACAGAAACGGCATTGTATCATTTTTTATGCTTGGTTAGCGGCTGCAAATGTAACCTCTTATAAATATAAATAAAAAAATACTCCGTATTGCCGTCCACAACAAATGACGCCTCTTACAAAGGGTTTTTTTTGTTTTTTTAATAGATGAAATTTATTAGAAACGCCCAAATGCAAGAAAGTCATATGATTGAGGTCAGAACAAAATGATATCAATATTAAAAATCAATGAATCAGGTCAAATCGATCCATTTGTTTTCAGAAAAAAATAAAATCAATTGAATCGTAAAAACTTACCCTACCAATCTTCCCGTGGCAACAAAGTCAAACTTGTCCCTTACGTGGGAAAAGGAAAAATAACATGAACTCATTTTTCTATCTCGAGTACGAATCTCTCTCTTCAACATAAACACGGCAGATCTATCCCGAGAATAAATACCAGCACTCTCACATAAATTCCAGCAAATCTGATGCATCCATCACGCTTTTTGACGTATATCCTTCTAAGAAACAAGCATAAAATAAAAACCTGGAAAAGGTTATGATGATCACAAAGGCGCTAAAGCAGGTGAATAAAAAGGCTCGTACCTAGAATTGAGCCATATGAGTTAATTCTTTACGAAAAGCTGATACTTTCTGTGATTCCACGAGCATAACCAAACCTGCCTTCCTATGATTCTTCATCTGCAGCAGTCCAAACTATCATTGATAGAACTCACCAGCCATAGTCTAAAATTTATGTTTATTTTTGAAAAGTAAGTAGAATATTATTAATCAAATAAGGTCCTTCTTAGAAAACACGGAGGTCTAAAATTTATGTTCCTCTAGGTTCAGGGTCCACCATTCGCGCCCTTTATTTGGTATAGAAATAAAGTATCGTTCAACTTAGTTTCTCTAGGTTCAGGGTGATGCTACCAAAATCTTAAAAAGGGTATCTGTTTCTAAAACTCTCTAAAGTGATAAGTGATAAACGAAAAAATTGGAAAACAGCAGCTGGAATGTAGAAAGTCTCAAAAACATCACAACCTTGCTTGCGAGTAACCAAATTCATTTAACACTCGAGTTTGGTAAAGAAAACATGACATACCTCAGGAGGCACAATCTGACCAGAGTGTAAATCAAAAATAAAATTCATAGAGCTCAGCTGAAATAAAAAAAATCAGCCTATCAAAAAGTCAAATCGAAACATGACGAGAAGCCTGATGAGTGCTGGCCAATACCTTATGGAAAATTTCATCTTCTGCTTTAATGTAAACAATTGATTCTTCCTCACAGGATTTTCTCTTACTTTTATCGAAAATATTCTACATTTTGAAACAAAAATGTAGCACATTAAAACAATCAAACAAATGATAGATCAAAAAACTAAACAAGTGTCATCAGAAAAAAAGAAATCTACAACTCAAAAGGAGAAAACAGAATGGAATAGATTATAATACCTTTCGTGCAAGACAGGTTTTTCCACCATTCGTTTCTAGGGCGTTTTTGTTCTGTAAAATTAATTTAAATAGGTAATAATGCAGTGAGTACAGCAAGAAAATGGACCGATTTCAGCGTTCCACACGGCAATAACAAACTGACCAGCAAATTCAACAGCAGGGAGGAATTTGTACCACATAGATTCTGGAGACCAAAAGGTAGAACTTAAAGCGGAAGGAATCACAAGCCTCTTTTGTTGGCTTCAGAATCATGCACAAGATATACCAAGTAACCAAACATCAAACTGAGAAACTTGCTACAAAACTCTGAAATTCAAAATCATAGAATCTCATCATCAAACCTCATCTTCGGTAGCCCATCCAACCTCATCGAAGAGGCCTTCATAAAGAGGGAGCACAGCTTGGACGGGGAAATTCACAAATCGTTCGCAAACCAAGAGACCGACATCCTTTGCCTGCTCTCCAAGCAACAGTTTCAGTTTCACCTTCAAATCTTCCCTTTTGCAGGCGGCAAGAACGTATTCTTTGACCTGCTTAATACTGGCATGGCTCTGATAAGACAAACACCAATGTTAGAAGAGACATCAATCAGCTTTCTTCCCCAAAACAATGTGGGAACCACACGCAAATAATTGGATGTAGAAAATAATATGAACCGCAGGGATCAAATGTTTACTACAAGATGTCCAAGAGTAAGAAAGGAAACACAGCACACAACATTCATTATTAAAAACCAGCCAAAAAATGGAAAAAAAGGAGTCGCAAACACAAGCACACAAAAACCATCACTTTTTACCGAATATCTTCCCAAATTAAGCGCGGAGATAACAGCGTACAATCCATTATCGTCATCACCACAATTCACATTACGATTTCCATGGTTATCTCCTTCCTCCTCGCCACTATCCCCCTTGACAACGGTTCCAACGGTTGTCTGCTCCAGGATCAAATCCACGAAGCCGCTTAAATCCCACGTCGTCTTGTCAAGGTAATTCCGAAGCAGAAGCTGAATGCCCTTGAAATCCCCCGGTTTCGGATCGAAGAAGCTGAAATCGACCTGCACAATCTCCTCGGGCAACTCCTCATTTTCTTCGCCGTCATCATCTTCATGCGATTCACTTTGATCCAACAGATCAGGAGGTGGTCCTTGGTCATCGTCCTTGAGGGAGAGAGGGGAGTCCATGCAACTTCGACGTGGCGCAGCAGGCAAGCGAGTGAGGGAGCGGAGGAAGGGGGAGAAGCCGAGGCAACGTCGCTTCACTGGTTTCATCCTGCCAAGGTCTCTCGCGATGGGATTTATTAGGGTTTAAGCGGTGCTCCCCCTTTCTCCGTCTCAATGTCTTCTTCACTTCCTGGAAAACTGCTTTTATTTTCCCATTTTTCCGCCCATGGACTGAATCAATTTTTCTTGTAACGTCGGTAACGATAACTTTTACATTTATCGAAATTTAAAATAACTCATTACATATACAGATAATAAAACATATCTTCGTTTCAAACTTCCCACTTTTGAAAAATAAATCGAGTAAGCTCTTGGGCTTTAAAAAGGATTGCTTTACTTCCTGATATTAATTCCAATTATGTTAAAAAGCATTTTTAGTATACAACTGACTCCGTACGATAAGATGTAAGATCTTAAGTAAGGTTCTGTTGAAAAAAGCTTGTGTAAGGTGTTTTAAAATTATTATCAAAGTTGGACCGACTTCATTTGTAAATAAAATTTACAGAATTTTTAACTATATAAAATATATATTTAATAAATAATGTAATGATAATTATATAAAAAAAATTTCTCATTTCAAAAATTATATCAATCTAAAAATATGTAAACTTTAAATTCACCGAACTTATAGTTACCAAATAAAACCATTCATGTAAAAATGAATTGCTATTAACCAAATCTATTAAGGAAGAAGATCAGTGTAACCCATATTAAATAAACTTTCCATATATTTGCCTTTTTAGCTCGTAAAGAGATCAGTGTAATCCATATTAACTTAAGTTAAATCGATTGATTAGAATAAATTATATTCGAAATTTTCTTTGAAGTTTGAATCTTGGAAAACTTAAAAATAATTTAATTATCAAAAAATCTCACATTAATAGGTAAAAAGACAGAAATATAAAGTTACATTAAATAGAAAAAAATGTAAGATCATCTCATTTAAAGCTTCGAAGAGAAACAAGCATGGCCGTTCCTCGAAAGATTGTTTTCATGTAACAAGTACAGTTACACCACAGTGGTTGGAAGGTTTGTTAAATTTATAACCTCAGATTAGAAACTTCACAAATGTATTAGTATTATCTAAAAATAATAATTTAAAAAAAAAATATAGCCACACCTCAAACTCTTGACCATTAACCAACAAACAAATCCCAACTTTCATTTGTGTTAGTCAAGCAGTGCCTTTTCCACTTGCAAACGGCCTTGCATACATCCACCTGGAATTTTGAACTTGGTCGAGCTAATCATTTTGCATGTTAAAAAATTAAGTTTCGTGTGATTTACATGATCTGCATTTTACAGAAAAAGGATAACAAGCCTAAAAAAGATCCCAAAATGAATATTTACAAAACTGATAGAATAGCATCAGAGAATACAAAGGCGCAACATTTCAAAAAAGAAAAATGTGCAATCCCCTAAGGATCTTCAGATACTTCCATTTAGGTGAATGTTAGCTGCACAATCAACAAATCTACACTGTAATAGACAAGGAGACGATGAATACCATGCATCTCTGTTCCTCATATCTGCACTCTTTTCTTTATTAAGAAAAAGAATGGTAAGACGACTCTTTCTGAAAGGGGACTGGTGGTCACAACCTAACTTCTATTATGTCACCATCCTTGAGCTCAGTTTGAGGTAATACCAACTGGCCGTTAAGCCATACTAGTTTCCCCTCTAAGCCAATTCTTCTAGCAGCATCAGCGGCAGTGCTTCCAGATCTCAACCTCATAATGTCACCATGCGGCCAGCAAATGATCACAATTTCACTAAGAGAAACGCTGCAGGATTTCTCCCAGCGATCTGTTTCCCTTAGAGATGATTTTCCATGTTTCACCTGTTCTTCCCACTGAAGCATTGTTCTTAACAGATGTATCTGACATGAAAATGTGTTTATCAGATATTTTTACACGACATTTAAGTTGAAATATGAAAATGTGCTTATGCCAGTGTTTTACGCGTCATTTAGATTTTTTTGGAGCTGTATTTGGAAATTTAACGCTTTTCCATGTAACATTAGAGAAAGACAGCTTCCAAAAACAAATGCATATGCCATATAATCAAATGAAAATAAAACAAAGATGTTTCCACTCACCTTGTTGTTGATGCCAGGTGCTGCTGAAAAACTGGAAGAGTCTAAGTTATTTTTGTCAAAATAGTTCGAATTTGTTGGAGTAGGAACAATCTGTTTACCCTCCAGCACTGCAGACACAATTGTCCAATACTCTGTCTCTTCTGGATCTGTCAATTCTATTACTTGGATGAAGGTTGGAAGCAAACGCTGGAATTGATCTTGCTGTCAAGAAATAGTTAAGGAAATTTTAATCTTAAAATTATTTTATCATCATGCAAGTATAATGTCAAGCAGACAGATATTCCCCATCAAAAGTATCCTTCATATACAATTATGACAGTAGCATTCTTAATAAGTCTTTAATATAATGAAAATATCAAATGAAGTGGAGAGCAACAATAAAGTGTTAACTCTGTTAAACATCAGATGTCTAGAGATATTGAAACAGAACGTTGCTTGATAATTGCACCTTATGGTATATTCCATCTCGACACAGTGTATACTTTTCTAGGCAAGTAGACAAATCTCCATGACCTGGTGCAAACCACCACTGATCTGAAACCTACAGAAAAACGCGGTCATGCAGTGATAAGTTGAGTTTGATAATGCAAAACATCACCACAACTGAAAAACATAGTAGTAATACGGCACCACCATAACTCTAGGCTGCAAAAGATGTATTGGAGCATTAATAACTTTTCAAGACACTATTATACTAAGGTATTTCTTTCTCAAAACCATACCCATGTTATTTTCATACCTCTTAGACTCAAAATCATCAATCAATACATCTTGGACTATTCCCGCCGTGCGAATTATCAAGCAGAAAATAGAAGTACAACCTCCCCCCACCAAATTATCAATCGGAAAATTGAAGTGCAACTTAAATGACATCATGCTCATGAAGAAAATAACGTTACAACACAACTATCAGTCAAAAATGGAGGGAGATTGCTGCAAGTTTATACAACATTGCCTCATCTTTCAAGTTCTTGTCAACTTACCCCATGTTCCACAATTGCGAATTCAGATCAAGAGTTGAGAAACCATAACAATAATCTTCTATTTGCCAGGAATATTAGAAGTTCAGGTAATTTAACCTTCTTGTATAGCCTTGCATATGCTTCCCAACGCCCATTATGCCTTGAATACCTTCTGTCAGCCAAGGTTTCAGAAGCTTCAAGTTCAAAGCTTACAGCTACAAGTAACTCTCGCCCACCATGATCTACCCTGAAACATAAAATTTCTTGTAAACGTGTTCATAAAAGGAGAAAATCACATTTACCAATTAGCTTTCAGTGGAAGTTAAAAGGAAATGGTAGATGTAAAATGCAAGCACCTAATAATGACAGCTGCAAGCAGTTGACTCCCTTCCACTCTGAGAACAGGATGCCCAGATTTCAATGAACTATACTTTTTACATGCATTACCTGGAACACTAGCCGTATCATCAAGACATTGAGATTCATAGGATGGTGCGTTAATTTTAGTATCAACAAGACCACTTTTCTTCCTCACATCATTTGCAGTTTCCTTATATAACCAATGAGCAGCTAAACCAAATTCGGCAGAGTCATGCATCCTCTAGACAGGAGAAGAGTGCATTAAGATACTATTTGAGATAAAGCCAAAAAATGAAAATAAGCTGCTAAGAAATTTGCCAACATTATCAACAAGAACTATGGCAGAACCTGCGTTCGTATTTGGATTTCCACAGGAGACTTGTCGGGACCATGGACTGCTGTATGCAAAGACTGCAAAATCATAACATGATTCACGAACAATTAAAAAGTAATGCAGGCATTATTCACAGAAGACAAGAAGATGAACATTAGTCCAATGGTAAAACTGCTCCATTGTGACATAAAGGTCATATATTAAAATCCTAGAAAACATCTCTCAATTGACATGAAGGCAAAATTGCATGCAATCGTAGCTGTTAAGGGCAGCATGTAATCACACAAGCATGCCTAGAAGAATGTGTTCCCTTATTTATTTTTAAACTGGATCCTATTCATATCTACTAATGAATCAAATTGTTACATATAATTATTTATATTTAATGAATTTTTCTCTAAAAATACTGAATTTTTAATACTGAAATTTCAAACATAACATACCCATATTTTAGGTTATTGAAACTCTTGACAATGAATAATGATACATCATAGACAGATTTAAACATATGAAAACATGTCCAAAAATAAAACATATGTAAGAATATCTAAACAGGTCATATATATATATATAAAGTAATTTAAACACCTAGACATATTTTAGGTTGCCTACGCATCCAAGGCTACCACTTTGGCAACTTTACACCTTCTCCTGACCCCACATTAATGGGAGTCTCATAAATTGACTTTGGCTGCGTTTGGAATGAGATTTTTCTACTCCAGGAGCAAGAAAAAGCAACTCCTATGGTAGATATATCCAAACACATAAGTCCTCAATTTCCGTGCCAGTGACAAGACAATACATACTTAGGAGAATATATTTTTAATGTTTTTATTTGTTTTAACATTTAAACAAGTGAGC
The DNA here is from genome assembly GCA_024699675.1 of Amphibolis antarctica. Lineage (NCBI taxonomy): Eukaryota > Viridiplantae > Streptophyta > Magnoliopsida > Alismatales > Cymodoceaceae > Amphibolis > Amphibolis antarctica. The sequence continues at coordinate 12,572 of JAMKPZ010005049.1, read as the reverse complement.
ATAATATTTTAATTGTATTTTATAATGTTAATATGATTGAAGGTTACGATGAAAAAATATGAAAAAGATGGAAAAATCCCCACGTGATGACTATAAGAGTGATTTTTAGTTACAATGGAACCGTAACTAAATGATGTCTTTGTCCTTTTTTATGCCCAGAAGAAGTCACTCGAACATTCAATATACCAAAATACGAAGAGAGACAAGGTAACAAAGGGATGGTAATTTTGAAAAAATTAAATATGAACAAATGGCTATTAGAAATAATACCTCTACAGTACACAGCCATGTATGGGAATACTACCGCAAAAACCATACATTTAAAATGAAAAAATGATACAAACGTCCAATCTTTTGGCATTTTAGAATTTCCAGCAAGGATATGAACCATGTCTTGAAATTTGGACATCCAATTTGAAACTTATTGATCATGAGTGAAGAAGTCCTTTTCTATATTAACCATTTTTTATCTTTTACTTAGTCTACGTGGAACTATCTTTTTAACACTCTCCTTCACTTGTGACATTTTTAGGTCTTACAAGTGTTTTCTTTTTTTTTGAGTAGATGTGTGGATCCACTAGGATTTTTCTACTTCGATATCATGTTAAAATTTGGGCATGCAACTCAAAATCAATTGATCATGAATAGAGAGGTCTTTTTCTATATCAACCATTTTATCTTTTACTTAGTTCATGTGGGACTATATTTCTCAACGCCATGATTACCTGATAACCACTAGGCTTGGGATTGATGATGTAATCATCAAATTCACCATCAATAGGAGACCAGAGCCTGCTGATAGAAGACATTGAAAACTTAATCAATCCATTTGACAAATAAAATGAATTTGTGAACGTCATTACTAAAATCTGCTAGTACAGAATATGAAAACTGGAGATGATTGATTGACAACCAAGAAATTAAGAGGCAAAAACTAAATAAGGTAAATTTATATTTTCTATGGCTAACTCTACAGAAAATAGGCCAAAAAGAAGAAAATACAATCATCTTAAACAAGAGAAAAAATGGAAATAGAAAATCTAAGTTAACCACAGATGCTTATATGGACCAACTTCCTGTCCATATGACCAGCCAATTGCCAACATGATGTAGTCTTTCATCTGACAGGATTTAATAGATGTTAAAATATAATGAACTACACTCAGAAAAGTTAAGTCCTTCCCCATCCTCAAGGGACATTCACGTCTAACATCTACTTTTAAAGATTAACAATCAAAATTTAAAGCCTATGTAAAAGATTGGTAAGGCATCAGAAGGAAATACATAACTAGAACGATTTTTGGTAGTAACTAGATCCTTTTGACCAACTCTAAAAACCAGACCATGGTTGGTTTTACTGACAACGCAAAAAAATACACAATTTGTCTTTCTATTGAGCTGGTAGACAAGTATCTCATGAGAAACGTAAATCTACATGAAAACAAAGGTGAAAGTTTATGCATAATAGATTCACCTGTGTATAATGTTGAGAAGACTGTAACAACTTTTAACTGCAGGTCCATGCAATTTTCCACTTCTATCACCAACAACTACTCTCAAGGCACGGGCATCATAAACTTGTGCAATTTCCACATCCTTACGTTTCATCTGTTCAAGGAGGTCAAATCTAAAGTATAAATGACAAACAAGATTATGCATGTGTACTCCAACGGTCATAAAAATGAAAACGAAAGATATTTTAAAGATGCTAGGAATATGGGTAAAGTAAGTTGATCAGGAAATATTAAAATGCCAAAAATAAAATATCATTTAAATTCTAATAATCTCGAAAAGGCAATATTAAATTGAAGGCAATGTGGGTGCACAATGTGTTCCCAGTATGATATTAAAAAAACATATATAAATATATATAAAATGTATTATAAAAAATGAAATGTATATGTGCTAATTGACACTTCCAAAGAGAAATTTCTCTTATATAATAACGCAAACTGAATTTACCTTGCAGTATATACTATACAAGCTTTTCAATCGACTTGATAATGTTACTTCCATTCCTGGAATATAACTGCAAAATCATGGAAAAATATATAAGAAATTAGCATTTTGAAGCATCAAACTATGTGACATCATGAGGGAAAAGGGAACAAAATATGTATTACTGCAGCTACTTTTAAACTCCTTGAAAAGTTTGTGGCAAAGTGGAGGGAAAAGAAACTCACGAAGTTGAAATAAACAACTCCTTCTCAAGTGCTTCTTCACAAACCATTAAAGACGCTAATGCAATCCCAGCATCACATGCAACTTTAGATTTATTCAAGTTCTCAAAACTACTGAGAAATGTTGTCTTTTTTCTTCGATCCACAAGGAGATCAAATGGCAATACTGCTTGTAGAATCTCCTGCACACAACTAGTGTTAGCCAATATTTTTGAAATTGTACTAGAAGTTCATTAATTTTGATTCAACATGGTTCAACTAATGAATTGGTTGATGCATGAGAAGGAAATGAGCTAGTTCAATTGTCGGACCCTTTGGATTCAAAGGAATGCAACAGTTTTCAACAATGAGACTAGCTACGGTAGGGAAATCATTGCTCAGGCTTCCAGGCTCTTCAATTTATGGGAGGGCACTTCATTATCAATGTAGCTTTGATTTTCTTGGTCGGCTGTTTGGGTGAAACTTATTATTACCTAATGAAATTCCTATTCCTGAACAAAAAAATGATAACATAATGGTATATAAATAGAATCTGATAGAAGAAAGGTTCATTACACACTAACATGTAGATCCAATATAGATGATCAAATAAAAACCAAATATAGCAACAGTTGAATGTGTAAAAACTAGTCATTTGAATAAAAAGGAACAGTTTTGACAGGATTCAAGCCAAAATTGCTGTTCCAGTAGTTCAACATTTTTCATACTTTTTTGACAACTGATGACGTTTGGCACTGATAAAGATTATCATGACAAATTTCATACATCTATTACCTCCAAGAGGATGGAATACTTTCTTCTTGTAGACATTAAAATTTAATAGAAAAGTAATGCATCAGATTATCAAAGTAAAGTGGCGAGTAAGTATAACATAGGCTGAGGTTTTGAACTCTTCTCATTCTACCAATATTTTGAGCAAGAAAATATATGCTAATGTAAAACATAAAAACGTTATTATCCTTTACCTTCAAATTTCTTGCATGCTCAATGATTTTCACAGGATTTGTATGGTTGGGAATGACGTTAGCATCACCACTAAGTGGCACAACAAAGCCTGCTTTTGTATTTGTTCGTCTAAGATTCCTTGTCTTGTTGCTTGAGCTCCACATGGAAGCTAGTTCAGCTCGCATTTGTTGAAATTTAACTGGCTACATAAATGAATTCTATTACCAATTGGGAGGAGATGATAAAAGCAATCTGTAAAATATAAATAAGGAACTTACTAGTTGGTAACAAATTAGGAACTTACACCAAATTAAAAGGAATAAAATATGTTACAAAATCATTCAAGGGAGATACCATTTATCTAGTCAACGTAAAAAAAGATTGTGCAAAGGCTGAAGCTTGAGTAAGCTTTGATAAAATCTGTGTGATATCCTGTCACAACCTGAGCAACTAACAAAACTAGTCCATGACAAGTTTTCCACATTGTTTTCCAAAAGAGACCTTATCCATGATGCTACAAGCCCACCATTCCAAAGTAACTTGAGTGTATGACCCACAAGAACTGATCAAAATGTCAAATGTTGCAATTAATACCAGTATGTCCAGTGGTAATTTGTGTTTTTGTGGATTTATCCCGGTTCCAAGAGATCTGATATACTATCAAACATGTTTGAATTCAATCACCACAGAAATATCACATTCTCCCTGAATTAGTTTCTTGATGCCACCGACAAGATTTATACTAAGAACATTGTGCACACAATTCTAGATGCATGCAGGAATCAAGAATGATCTGTGTGAAATTTTTTTCCTTTGCCCATCATCTCCTCTGTTTTTTTGTCATGCAGCAATATGATATCAATCTATATTTTTATCTTGAAATGTTTTGTATCCTTGAAGCACTCTAGGCTTGTTTTTGATGACAAATTGAATACTCAAATACTGGGTATTATATGGGATATGACTATAGCAATGAAAACTTCAACTATATAGTGAAGTCTTGATTTAGAGGCAATGATTGGTCTTTTTGGGAAAATATTACGTTGAAAAAGGTAAATTTTCATATTTTAAGAATAAAAATTATAAATACTATTTAATCATGATCATATAGTGCTGAAAGTCAATTATATCAGCTTAATAACATGAAACACTTGAGAACAAATCATTTTTCTAATATGAAAAATTCCAACAATATGGAATAGGCCAAGAAATAACATATCAACAAGTAAAAATTTTAATATCTGTTGGAAGAGAACCAACAGCAATAAGACAAAGGAAAAAAACATGACAATCTGAACGCACAAGAGAAGCTCACACTAAGTAAAAAAAATTGGACAAACCTCAATAACAGCAAAACAAAGATCTTCAAGCTCAGCTTTTAAGGCCCAGACACCTAATCTAGAAGCAAGAGAGCACCACACAGCCAATGTCTCCTCAGCAACAGCTTGAGCCTTGGGTAATGGCAGTGCATAGCTGAAACCAAATAGCATCAACACTCAACACCATCTATAGATCCGGCAACCAAAAGAGTCCAGTTTTATATGTTTTCAAACATCAACATTTGCTTTGAATATTCCAAATGCTTTGAGGATGCCCTCATGATTGCCAAGCAGGTGATATAGTATCTTCTTTCTATAGTATATACAGAAAAATAGAAAAGAATTTAAAGAGATTCAAAAGATATCCATAACGAAAAAAATTGTATACTCCACATGACTGTATACAAAAGAAACAACAATCAAGGAATCCTTGAATTCAAGAGGAATGTAAAAGATTAGTCACACTCGAATTTTAACAGTTTCTTGTAAAAACTGAATAAGCCGTGTTAATGCATCAAATAAAAATGTACAGTTCATGTGTATGAGAAACTACACATCAATCCTACACCCACATATTTAAAAAGATTATTCAGATAAATATGAAGTTTCACTTAAACATAATCAAAACCCTGGAGTCCATACATTGTTCTCATGTTATGCAGACGATCAGCAAGTTTGACAAGAACAACTCGAGGATCATCCACCATGCCCAAGAGCATCACACGTAATTTATTTGCCTGAGAACACAATATCAAGAATTAAAACATGCATAAATAACAATGGATGTGTCCATGGAACACATCTTTTCCTCAATGAACTATAAAATTAAATAATTCTATCTTATTACTTTGACCCAACAAACAAAATGAACCAAAATCACAAGTTTCTCGTCACATGTGTATCAAAGTTCACAATCAAAAAGTAAAAAATTATTATCAATGCAGTGGCAGTTTGTAAAGGTTTAACAAAGTTTACAATTATATCAAAGTCACAGCTAGAAACTATAATTTTCTTGTCAACACCAAACGTTCCTGGTTTTATATTCTAGATAAAGAGTGTATCTATGATCCACTAGGTTATGGAAATTTTTGATGGATACCAAAACCTAGATCTTGACCACCAATCCATATATCTAACTATATTTAGAGTGGTCCACAGTTTTACTCATCCTGGCATTTACCCTCCCCAGCTCCCCGTTGTCCTCCTACATTGATGCACCACCCAGATCTCTCGATTACCAAAAGCCCTCACAACATGAGATTGAGCTCCACCTTCTCCACTGTAGAATACCCTTGCTCTCTGACCTCCTAGAATCTCCTCTTTGCTACTATCTCCAATCTGGTGGATGTTGTCCAACTCTTTTGGTGGATCATAGCCTCATCCCTGCACTTCTGTCTTGTGGAATCTCATGATAGACCTCCTAGGAAGAATGGACTCTTTGAGGTCCTGTGTGAAAGCTTTCAATCCATGCACTACATTCTAGCACCATCACCCTCGATTGATGTCTCGATTTTCAGGAGTTACTACTCTGCAGGGTGGGTCATGGTGCCAATATCATGGGCCTTTATGACATCACAAAGGATGTTTTGGCCATGAAGTCATTACTTTCTTTAATGTGTCATGGGAGAGCACACATCAAAAATTGTCTCCAATGTCATGTGGAGGGGGGGGGGGGGGGGTTGAGGCTAGGGAAAAACACATATTCAAGGAGATGGTCATTAGGCTTGATTGGGATCCATAGAACATATCAGCTCAATATTCATCCTGTCATGAAGTCCAAGGGATGTCTTCCAAGTATAAAATTCCTTGCCATTGTTCTTGATAGTCTATCCTAGCAAAAAGACCAATCCACTGTCATGGTGCTATGAGACACCAGGGTTGGATTTGGTGGCCTTGTGCCTAATATAATCATGTACAATGTTACATAGGATCATACTACACAATGCTTGTAATGATTTCACCTTTGAATGATGGTTGTTCAATAAAAGACTCTTCAATAGGGTGTTCCTGACTCAATCACTTACAACACCATTTTCAAGTCTCTGACAAAGAACAAAGGGGTGCACAGGGCTGAGAAATTCCTTACTGAAATGAGGAAGAATCAGTAGCCACAACCACTATCACATCAAACTGCATAGCTACCATTAGAATGCTCTTGGGCCAATTCAACCCTCAGACAACATTGAAGATGTGGAATTGCATTCTTCCATGGAGAACCATGTGCCATCCTCAAGGGACAAATGTGAAAATGGGCTTCTTGTTGGGCTATGGGAGCATGGTAGGATGACAGAGGTAAGGGGACTTCTTGAAGGCATGCTTGACATGGAAATTGACTTGCATTAAACAGCACTTGTTAAATTGAAAAGTGGTTTCCAGAAGATTAGGAAACTGGATCTATATGATCATATTGAGAAGAGATTGAAAGTTCTATGATATGTTACATGCAAAAGGGTTTGGTTTTTCCAGGTATGTGCCATTTCTAACTACTTGTTATGCTCTTGTTTTCTTATGTAGACCAGTGAGATAGTTACTAGACTTCATTTATTTTTGTACAATCCTAACATGAGCATTCTCATTACAAGGTCATTGTAATTCTAGTGTAAGGCCTACAACCTATTTCATGCAGTAGACTGCATTTAACACTTCTATTAATGAGATACATCATATATTTGATAGAATCAACTTCCTTTGTTGCAAGTTGTACTCATTTGCATAAATGCTTGGTAGTTTGCACACAGTTAGGTTGTCAACTATTTGGGAAGATTAGACAATTGGCTATACATTGGCTACAACATGTGTTTTTAGGTGGATCACCACTGTTTTCAAAGGATCAAAATAAAGAACCTCATGAAATATAAGTTGCATTGGCAGGGAGATGTTTATAAATCCAATATTAACTATAATAGCACAGTCCTGTTGTTGGTGCCCACAGTAAAATTGTTATGGGCCTAAAAATGTTCTTTGATTTTTTATTAAATTCATAGATGAACCTCACGTTTAAGATAAAGTTCACCTATTTTAAAAAAATAAAAAAATTTCTGTGAGAGACACCCACAGCATCATTACTATAGGCACCTACACAGATTTTTCCCTAACTAGAATTCAAGACTTTGGAAATATTTCTATGGAAGTTTGCAATCTTATTGTTCTAGAATTGTAGCAAATCCAGAAAAATCTTGTTTGTATTTTTATTGAATTGCTTGATTTAGAACTTCATGAGAAAACTATTCATTGACAAATTTGTGTTATTATTTGGCTTTAGGATAATGAACTTTGTTCTTAGCGAGAGTATTATAGTATCAAAATATTTATTGTAGGTAAAAAAAAGGCTTTCACCTCAATAAAGTGATTTATAAAAATAGTCTAAATTTCTTGTAATTGTCTATCCTAACAAAATTGGAGGTGCTCTTTAAGTATTTTTGCAATAACAAGAAAAGTAAACATATAGATTTGTTATTTGACATATACATGAATACATGAAGAAATTTTTACTTAAGTTAAATCATTATAAATCCTTTATTTATTAAATTATATGTGACCAACTTTTTAGCAATTGGCAAGATCTTTGCTTGGAATAAAGAAATATTTCATTATCATAGAAGCTAATTTCTAGATAGGCATAGATGACAATGTGATCTAGGCACAGTGTTATTTATAAAATATGAATAGTGAGATCCACTTACCGCTTTGTGAATTAATTTATACATTTTTTGAATATAGACATATAGTAGTATACTTTCTTTCCTAATTGCATGCTTGCAAAGAAGAATTGGAAGCTATTTTTTTTGACATGAATAACATCGCTAAATTGACATACACTTGATGATCTTGCATATATTAAGATCTCACAAGTCACAACAATAAGTAAATGATATCTTAGATGCTAAGAAACCATCCTTCAAAGTAGAACCTGTTTACCTTGTGCGTCTTGGTGAATAATCTGTGGTGCTGGTGAATCAAACTATGATGTTGCAGATGGCTTTCCAAACATTAATTAATTGGATGGAAGTATACTTACATTAATTTGACTTAAAATTTTGAACGCTGATACCAAAAGAACAAAGGCACATCTCAAACTTATTTTGGTGTATGCTCAAATTCTTGCAAATTTCGTAGATAGAAGTGGGATGTCAATCAAGATGGTAAACAAATACATTGTATTCTTTTGATACACAAGTGTATAATAAACTTTGCCATTGTAATAAATAAACGACATTAACACCATAAAAGATTCAGTTCAACATAACAATGAACAATTTATTCTTTTACAAAATTTTATGCTTGCATTTTGAACATTATGTCAATGGATTTAATTGAGGCAATATACTCAATAGTTCGTACAACACAGGTTCTTTGCTAATTTAAAAAGAATATGGATGGGAAACTGTAATTTTCCACTAGTAACTACATTTAATAATTATTTCTATGTGGATGCTGTTGAATTTTTCTTAAATAAAACTAATAAAAGTACGTCTTTCAGCAGTGAAAATAAAAAACTTCAATAAGAATAAAAGTTTAAATTATCCATAGAAGAAAAATCATAGACATGTAGGCAAGATATTGTATATTTTGGAAATCAAGAGAAAGGGGTGGAAGTTGATACTCATCCATAAACATAAAGCCGTTTTTTATAAAGGCTACATATGAACAACACAAACACATAAGTAATGTGGGACTAAACCCACACATAAACACCTAAAACCCCAATACATCATTTCCTCTAACTAGAGATGTCAATGGCCCGTGTTGGCACGGCACGAAAAATTTTCGTGCCGTGGGTCATGCCTAGGCTGGACCCTAGGTCGTTTGTGTCGTGCCGGTACGACACAAATTCCAACACGAAATAGGTACGGCTCATCCTAGCACGAGACTACCAAGTGGGTTGCGAGAGGGAGGAGGGGAACTCCAGTCGTCGGGTCACAGGAGGGGGGGGGGACCTGGTCGGCAGGTTGTATGGCCGATAGGGTGAACGGTAACGTGCGCAAGAGGGGGCTAAATGGGTTGTGTGACCGGCGGGGGGGATGGGCCGCCAGGTCATGCAACCGGTGGGGTGAACGGTCGCGTGCGCCGGTGTGCGGGAGGGGATAGAACGGGTTGTGTGGCCGACGGGGGGACTGGCCACTAGGTCATTGGGCCAACAGCCGAGGTGAACGGTCGCATGCGCCGGTGCGCGGGAGGGGGCTGAACGGGTCGTGTTGCTGGCGGGGGGATGGGCCACCAGGTCACTGGGCCGGCCATCGGGTTGTGCGGCCGGCAGGGTGAACGGGGGTGAACGGTCGTGTGTGCAGGAGCATGCAGAACGGGTCGTGTGGCCGGCCAGGGGACAGGCCGTCGGGTCATTAGGTCGACAGTCGAGGTGAACGGTCGCGTGCGCTGGTGCGCAGGAGGGGGCTGAACGGGTCGTGTCGCCAGTGGGGGGATGGGTCGTTGGGTCACTGGGCCGACCGCCTGGTTGTGCGGCCAGCGGGGTGAATGATCGCGTGCACGGGAGAAGGCAAAACGGGTTGTGTGGCTGGCAGGGGGACGGGCCGCCAGGTCATTGGGCCGACAGTTAGAGTGAACGGTCGCGTGTGCGAGCAGGCAGGATGGGCCGCTGGGGAACCGTGCCTAGGTCGACTGCCAGGTCATGGCTTGCACGCTTCCGCCCAACGGACGGCCTACTTCCACGCAACAGGCAACCCGCTTCCGTGCAACGAGCGACTAGCTACCGGGTGAAACAGTCGACTGCCACCTCAATGACTCAACCAACTTTTTTCTATAAATTGAGGAAGTTGGATTTTGTTTTTCACCCAACTCACTTCTCATCTCCTTCACTCAAATTCTCCAAACTCCAATCTCAGTTCTCAATTTCTCAAATTTTCTCACTCAAGTTACAAACAATAGCGCACTACCAAAGCCAAAGTTCTGAAGGCTATAGATATTTTTAAGAAAACTTTTCTGAAGTTGAAGTAATGTCGTTAATGGAGACTACTAGAACTTCAACTTCAACTGTGCCACCAAGGAAGTCTCGAAAGAGAACTTCCATCTAATCAAAGTACACAATCATGATGAAAACTATGGCGGATGGCACAAAAGAGGAACAAGCCTTCTGCAACCTCTGTAACGCCGACTTTTCTTGTAAAATGTCTGGCGGTACAGGTCATTTAACTAGGCATATTAATACATGTGAAAATAGGAATAAAAATAAAACAATTCAAACCCAACTTTCTTTTACTCCTGAGGGTAGTGTTAGTTCATAGACTTATGATTTTGAAAGGGCTAGGGACTTGCATGCTAGATTTATTTATTCAGAAGATTTACCAATAAATTTTAGAGGAAATAAACGTTTTGATAATTATATTAGTAAAGCATATTATCCACAATATAAACGTATATTTAGAAATACTATTAGGTCAGATATTATGATTTCATTTAATAAGCTTAGATTAGAACTTATTAATGTTATGAGTACAATAATGACATGTATAACATGCACTTCAAATATTTGATCGGGTAGAACTAAGGATAGGTACATAACTGTAACTGCACATTATATTGATCAAAATTGGATTTTACAAAAAAGATTAATAGAATTTAGAAAATTTCAACATCCACATACTGCTGAAACAATTTTTGCAAATATTATGAAAATTTTTGATTTATATGGAATTAAAAATAAAATAGGTAGTATAATTTTTGATAATGTAGCTAATAATATTGCAACAATACCAATGTTTAAAACTAGAATAAGTCCACCAAATAGTTTTAAATTATTTCACCAAAGATGTATGTGTTACATAATTAATATTATTGTACAATCAGGTGTAAAAGAAATTAAAATTTATATTGAACTTATTAAGAATGCTATAAGTTTTATAACTAGTTTAGGAAAGCGACAGCAACAATTTAATAAAACATGTGATACTTTTGAAATGCCGCATAAAAAATTCTCTTTAAATGTTCAACATAAGTGGAATTCATTATATTTAATGTTAGAAAGAGTATTACCATATAAAATTTCAATAATGTCTTTGTATAATCGTCATCATTGTGATGATTATCAAAAATAATTAACTGAGAATGATTTTAAAATTGTAAAATGCTTTGTTGAATTTTTAAACCTTTTTATGATGCAACGGTTAGATTATCAAGAATTTATTATTCTACATCTGTCTATGCGTTACATCATTTATATGATATTTCACGAGTTTTTAATAAATATAAGGCATATCTATTTTTCGAACCAATAGTAAATAACATTAAACCAAAAATTTTAAAATATTGGAATGAAATCCCTATATTATATATTTTGAGTGCATGTTTAGATCTTAGGTGTAAAATAAGATATGCTAGTAAATTAATTAGGGGAATACAAATGAGTTTAGGTGTAAATTTAGGATAAAATATTAGTATAATAGAAGAACAATTAAATCAAATGTTTGATTTATACACACAAAAACATGGATTAAGAATAGAACATTCTCCTCCACCAATGTGTACAATACCAGAATCAAATGTTAGACTATTTTTAGATTCTTTGGCATTTTTACAAGATCCAAGATTTGACGAAAATATTCTAACATCATCATCATATAATTATAATCCTATACTATCTAGACAAGAATTAATTACTTTTAATGCAACGAATCACCGATCATTATTATTTACTCAACATTCTAACTTAAATACATTTGATGTTTTAGATTGGTGGAGGCAACAATCACTTATTTTTCTAATATTATCAATAATGGCAAAGAATTTATTAACAATTCCAGTGTCTTCAGTAACTTGTAAACATATTTTCAACATGAGTGGCAACGTGCTTAATGACTGAAGATGCAAGCTTAAAGAAAATATAATAGAAGCATTAATGTGTGTAAAAGACTGGGAGCTTGCTGCACTTCGTGAACAAGATCAAATTGAAGAATTTACTGAGCAACTTACAAACTTAAATATTTCATAATTAAAACATTTTTATTTTTATTTTTCAATTTGTAATTGTTTTTAAAATGTAATTTAATTTTGTTGTAAAATTTGTTTAAATGTAATTGTAAATTTGTAATAATGTAAATATAAAATATGTAATTCATTAATAAATAAAAACTTAATTTAATTATATGCATTGTTGTCTGATTGTTTCATTTATTAA
>JAMKPZ010005048.1:0-14812 GCA_024699675.1 Amphibolis antarctica | reverse complement strand
AATTACAAATCAATCACTTATACAAATCATACACTTCAATTACAAATCATACACTTATACAAATCATACACTTCAATTACAAATCATACACTTATACAAATCATACACTTCATTTACAAATCATACACTTCAATTTATCCTTCTTTTGTCCTCCAATTTTGAACAGAATTTATTATAGTTTCTAAAACTTGTCGACCAATTTGTTCTCCTAATTCTGTAATATATGCAACTTCTACAAGAGATAATAAATCACTTGATTGATGTATGTCTATAACTGGTGTGAATGTTAAAATGCCGATCTTTTAATACAAACATCCGGCCGTTTACCATAAAACGCCACTTCTCTCATCATTTGTGAACTTAAAAAGTCACGTGTGAATGTTAAAACGCAGATCTTTTAATTGAAACGTCCGGTCTTTATAATAAGTGGTACTCTTGAATAGTAAATATCTTTACGATAAGATTTGATTTTAAAAATCTGACAACTTTAACCCCCAATTTGAAAGCATATATAAAGGTTAAATTCGTACTCCAGTGTGCCCTAGTTGCTGCTTACTATTTCGTTGTAAGCCAATCTTCCTGAGCAAGAGCAAGTGCGTCCTGCATTACTTGGAGAAGAAGCTTCCCTATCACTAACGTAGCAATGGCACGCGGGAAGAACATTGTAGTTCCACCGGTACTCCCGGGTACAAGGCAGGTCAAAATCGACAAAGTGGAGGAGGAGATAGAGCTATTGAAGTCCAGGTATGACTTCTTTGCCGACGTCTTTGAAGTTATTGCAGAGGAGGTCGACATTGTCTAAAGAGACAACTTGCGATGGCGGTTACGGTCGAAAGGACAAAAAATACACAACATCAGGTCTACTGAGCTAAAGGTGTTAAAGGATTTTTCTGTGTCCATGTCACCCTTTAGTTGGTTTGAAAAAGAAGAGTGTTCTACAACTGCAGAAATGAGACATAACAAGCCTACTCTAGAGCCTAGTATGGAGGAAGCTCCTGTACATGCCATTTCAGTAGAATCAGTTCCTAAATGTTACAGTCCTCAAAGAATATCAACTGAATAAGGCATATACGAAGATCAGTTGAGAATGGTTGTGCATCAGTCACAGATAGAGAATGTTGATGATATGCCAAGCACTTCTCATTCATTTCCTGAAGAGGATAATGTAAATCAGCAACAAGAGTCTGTACATATGCAAAATGAAGATCAGCTAAGAATGGTTGTACATCCTTCACAGATAGAGAATGTTGAAGATTTGCCAAGCAGTTCTCATTCATTTCCTATGGAAGGTATGACAGTAGACAATCTATACTTCCAAAATCAGGACTGTCTGGACAAGTATAGGAAATTTTTGAATCATGAGATACTGTACGAAAGACCAGTCAATTTTAAAGGTTTAGAAGAGATTAAAGATCTCTTAAACTTTCAAGGTCTACTACATATTATACCAAGACATTGCAAGTTAGATGTATTTAGAGAAGTGATAGCTACTTTTTATGCTAACTTGCATCTTGAGGAGGACAAATTATTTTGCAACATAGATAAGATCATTTTTGAAATCACTCCTCAGTTGGTATATAATACACTGAAACTGACAAATGAGGGTGTACAAATACATACAACATCTTTGAACTTGCTAGATTGGAACATCAGTTTGATAGCAAGAACCCCTCATTCGCATGAAAACTTACACTATCTTGAACATCTGAATGGAAAGGCTAAATTTATAGCCAAAATTCTGCAAGCACAGATTTTTCAGAAGAAAGGGCATGCTAAACATATCGACAAAATTTGTTTGTATGCTACATATGCTATGATGCAAAAAATAAAAGTAAATTGGTGCACATTGTTTTTGGATTCCATACAACACAGACATTCAAAATTATTTTATGGAATTAGTGTTGTGGAGTTGATATCGGGGACAGGATATGATTTTAATAACTGGCCCAGAAAATCCATTCGGACAAGATCTTTTACAGTTGCCGAATATAACAAATTCTTGAAGCTTGCACCAGTTATACACATACAACAATCATCAACAACTAAATAGCCACATACATCAACAGAACAAGATTTATTATGTCCTATAGAAGTTGCATATATTACAGAATTAGGAGAACAACTTGGTCGAGAGATTTTAGAAACTGTAATCACAACTATTCATAATCGGAGGAGATATCAAGGATAACTGAAGCGTATAAGTGATTGATTTGTATAAGTGTATGATTTGTAAATGAAGTGTATGATTTGTAATTGAAGTGTATGATTTGTATAAGTATATTATTTGTAATTGAAGTGTATGATTAGTATAAGTATATGATTTGTAATTGAAGTATATGTTCCTTGAACCGGCCAGCCGACGGCTTGCCGGCTGTTTCCCCCATCCTTGTGCTCCCAAGGGGGTTTTGGGGAAACGGGGGTCGGTTCTTCAAACCGGCAAGTCGGTGGCTTGCTAGCTATTTCCCCCTTTCCATGCGTACCCATGGGGGTTTTGGGGAAACGGGGGCCGGTTCCTTTAACCGGCCAACCGGCGGCTTGCCAGCTGTTTCCCCCTTTCATGCGCACCCATGGGGGTTTTGGGGAAATGGGGGCCGGTTCCTTTAACTAGCCAGCCGGTGGCTTGCTGGCTGTTTCCCCCTTTCATGCGCACCCTTGGGGGTTTTGGGGAAACGGGGGCCGGTTCCTTGAACCGGCCAGCCGGCGGCTTGCCGGCTATTTCCCCCCTTTCCATGCGCACCCATGGGGGTTTTGGGGAAACGGGGGTCGATTCGTTGAACCGGCCAGCCGGCAGCTTGCCGGCTGTTTCCCCCCATCCATGCACACCCATGGGGGTTTTGGGGAAATGGGGGCCGGTTCCTTGAACCGGCCAGCCGGCAGCTTACCGACTGTTTCCCCCCTCCATGCACACCCATGGGGGTTTTGGGGAAATGGGGGCCGGCGGCTTACCGGCTATTTCCCCACCCCTTTTCCTCTTGACGTCTGTAAAAGCGTGGGATATAACAGAGAACTTATATTTTCTGGGAAAATGGAAACTGTCGGGTTGTATGTTTCGTACACCTGAACGGCCACCACCAGCTTCCTTGCCAGTGGCGTCATCCCGGAAACTTTTCCAGGGCATCGAGAGAGTAGACTTACGTCTCCCGGAAAAATGTGTGGGCACCATTGGGTTGTACATGTTGGTACACCCGAACGGCCACCGCCGGCATCCTCGCCGGTGGCGTCATCCCGAAAACTTTTCTGGGGCATCGGGAGAGTAGACTTACATCTCCCGGAAAAACGTATGGGCACCGTTGGGTTGTACGTGTTCGTACACCCGAACGGTCGCCACCGGCATCCTCGTCGGTGGCGTCATCCCGGAAACTTTTCCGAGGCATCGGGAGAGTAGACTTACGTCTCCTGGAAAAACGTATGGGGACCATTGGGTTGTACGTGTTCGTACACCCAAACAGCCACCGCCGGCATCCTTGCCGGTGGCGTCATCCCGGAAACTTTTCCAAGGCATTGGGAGAGTAGACTTACGTCTCTCGAAAAAACGTATGGGGATCGTCGGGTTGCATGTGTTCGTACACCCGAACGGTCGCCGCCGGCACCCTTGCTGGTGGCATCATCCCAAAAACCTTTCCGGGACCCATAGAGATCGGATAAAAATTCGTAAAGCCTGCTGGGAAACTTGGGGTTTCCACGTGAAAAGACCCGACAGAAAGGTCGCGAGTGAATTGAGCTCGACCGGGCTAGGTGGATTCACCTGGCCAGGAGGGCGGCCACCGGTACCTTTGAACGTGTTTCCGAAGGAATGATACCCGGGTTCGTCCTTTGACCGTTCCCTTGCTCGGGAAAGGAGGAGTTATGTGGTCGGGGCTCAACGAAGCATCGTAAAAACATACGTAAAATGGCGAAGGTAGAAGGACTTACCTGTAGGGGGTCGTCGTCGACGGGGATCGGAAGTCCTCGCTTCGGCACGGCAAAAAGGCGTCGGGGCCCTGAGCTGCTTTCCTCCTTCAGAATCGGTGGACGGTCATTTCTCCCAAGGGTGTCAGCCTTCTTCCCAAAAAATCCTGCCCTTCCGAAATCCTCCTTTTGATGTGGGGGGGGGGGGCTCTCCTTTTATAAGGGGATTCCATCCTTCTTTGGGGGCACCCAAAGATGGAAGGCGGCATGATTCAGACTTGATTACGCGGTCTGCGTAATTGACGGATTTGTGACATTTACGTGGTTAAATGCCAGCGTATTTCTCAGATTGATTCAGCCTGCCTTCTTGGGTAGCCAACCAGCAGCCGCTACGTGGCAGGCAGAAGCCGGTTGGTCCCCCAAACATTCACACGAAAATGTGGACTTTTGGTGTTCGGGTGCCACTTCCTTGAAGCGGCTTGCCGGCGGCAAGCCAGCTCCATCCCACCAACTTTTCACCAAATGTGGGTTTTTAGGGGTCCAGGTGCCACTTCCTTGAAGCGGCTTGCCGGCGGCAAGCTGGCTCCATCCCCCCAACTTTTCACCAAATGTGGGTTTTTAGGGGTCTAGGTGCCGCTTCCTAGAAGCGGCTTGTCGGCGGCAAGCCGGCTCCATCCCCCCAACTTTTCACCAAATGTGGGTTTTTAGGGGTCCAGGTGCCGCTTCCTTGAAGCGGCTTGCCGGCGGCAAGCCGGCTCCATCCCCCTTTAAGCATGGGGTCAACAGAATGCCCCTCCCTAGGCGAGGTTGTATGACTTTTGAGGAAGGAAACTGACATCCTAGGGTTGAATGACCCTCCATGCATAGATGGTAAGTCATGCGAGATTTCACGCTTTCGTGAATTATCCATTGTAGGTCGAACAATAGAATCGGGCTTACACCCTCAGTCACTTGACCAGGGGATGCCATATCACTAGCCGGTTGGTTGCACGGCAACCATCTTGTGGGTGCTGGTGACCGGGTAACGAGGGGAAAGTGTTCGCATACCGTGCCTGAAGGTTGGGCCGTATCTCCTCGCATCTTAGATCTTGAACGGCTGATTACGCGGTAACCACCTTGTGGGAGCCGGCCACCGGGATGTGACGTAAAGGCTTCACGTGTTTCTTTTCTAAAAGTTGTCGTGAATAGTCACGTCATACTTTTTGTGATATTACGTTCCGTCCGGTTGGTGACGTGGTTGCCACCTCAGGGGAGGCGGCAACCGGCTGAGGATGTGATATGTTGCTTTTTCAAAAGCTGCCACTGTCACAGTGGTCATGTCGTACCTTTGCGATTTTACCTTCAAGCCAGCTATTCACGCGGTTGCCGCTTAGCAGGAGGCGGCAACCGGCTGGTGACATGATTGAAAAAGCTGCAACGGACGTAGTGAATGGTCACATCGTAACTTTGTGATTTTACCTTCGAGCCGGCTATTCACGTGGTTGCCGCCTAGCAGGAGGCAGCAACCGGATGAAGGCCTCGCGTGCTTCTATACTTTTCTCAATTTTCATTCGTCATTTCCGGTTTCCGTGTAACTTTCTCGGTTACTGTGCCTTGACCGTACCTTTTAAAAGTTGTCAGGAGTTGTTTCAGCTTTCTTGATTTTTGTGCAACCGGTTTTTGAACCGATTGCCGCTTCCAACCACGTGGAATCTGGGTGACCTATTTTCCTATAAATAGAGGGGAGGTCGTTGGAGATTTCCTCATCCCTCCCGCTCGTTTTCACTCCTCCCTTGAGTTCTCATATAGATTTTCTTCTATCTTTCCTTAACTTCTTCCTTTGAGCTTTAATCAACATGCCTCACACCAAAAATGTTACGGGGCTCGTCCGCCAATCAGCTTCTGGGTCTGCACGACGATGGTTCGATCTTGTACCGGTGACTTTGAGGAACATGCCAGCGGAACAGCTCAACTGTCCTAACCGGGCTGAATCAGCCTGCCTAGCCATTTTCTTTGAATTAACCGGCAACGGCTGCGATGCTACTTCGGCCAAGGCCATGTCTCATTGGTGGTTGGGAGAACGGCGATGGAGCTCTGGTGCCTCTAGCTCCCATGTGCCAATGGAAGGTGAGGCTTCAGCAGAGGCCCCCCTTCAAACCTCGTGGCGTCGGATGCGTTGCAAGGCCACCGTGGACTGGCAATAGCATCTTGCCGAAACTCCATCAGGGCCGTTTGAGATTCCTGATGACACGGCTTCAGAGACGGGATCGGTCCGACTGGCACTCCCTTGGTATCGGACTCCGACCGGTTCTGAGGAGGCGGTGGCTGACGGTGTGGCTCCCCCCGAAATCGATCAAGATTTGGCCACCCCCATCGACGGCCGCTTGGCCGTAAAGACGGTGTTACGTGGGAGGCCGGCCAAGTTCGACTGATTGCCAGAGGTGGAGCAGTTGTTTGCCAAGCAAGGCTTGCTTCCTTTCATCCGGGACTTCCGCTGGGTCGAGACCGTCCCTGGCTTGGTGGTCAAGATGTACTCCAACCTATTGGAGGTGGAGTCGCAGCTTTATCTAAGCCTCCAGTTAGGATCGATGGAATTCTCCGATGCGCTCCTGTTCGAGGTGTTGGGACTCCGCTTTACCGGTTTGGACATTTTGTCCCCCTTGTCGAACATTCCCTGGAGCATCGGCAACATCAATGTGGCAGTTGCCGCGGATGCCGATTTTGACCAACGGATCATTAAGGCTCAGGACCTGAACCCGGTCGCCCACCTCGTCTCCTTTGTCCTCAACAACACAATCCTCCCGAATGAAAGGAAGCAAGCCTTGCTTGGCAAACAATTGCTCCACCTCTGGCAATTAGTCGAACTTGGCCGGCCTCCCACGTAACATCGTCTTTACGGCCAAGCGGCCGTCGACGGGGGTGGCCAAATCCTGATCGGTTTCGGGGAGTCGACGACCGGGTTTTCTTACCAGTTTGCCAATGGTGGGCCGGTTAGCCACCCAATCCATACGTCTAAGTGTGGTTTTTGGGGGAGCCAGCAACCAGGTTTTCTTATTGGTTTTTTGATGGCGGGCCAGTTAGCCACCCAATCCATACGTCTAAGTATGGTTTTCGGGGAGATGACGACCGGGTTTTCTTATCGGTTTTCCGGTGGCGGGCCGGTTAGCCACCCGATCCATACGTCTAAGTATGGTTTTTGGGGAGCCGGCAATCAAGTTTTCTCACCAGATTGCCTACGGCTCTTCTTTCTCCTCCGTAACATTTTGTCAAGCGCTGATCCTTGTCGTGGCGCCAAGTTGTCCAAGTTCGGCGAGGCATGGGGGCCTTGTTCGTTCCTATGAGGAGTGATTAGTGTTGGGGAGTCAATCGTACCTGGGCATCCGTGGCGGCGGTCGGCTAATTTACCCGGTAGCACCCTTCTTTTTCCACGTGACATCTCGTCTCGTGCAGGTTTTGGTCTGGGTGTCCGGCGGTCTGAGTTGGGTGGCGCGCGTGGGCGAACTTTCCTTGTTCTTGGCAGCCCCTTACTTTTCCCACGTGACATCTCGTCTTGTGCGGGTTTTGGTCTGGGTGGCCGTACTTCCTAAGTGGTAGCCGGCTGAATTGTCCAACTAACTTGTTGACCTGCACACTCGTTCGTATATTAGTTTCCAAAGGTGTGGAGGGAGTGTCGTTCCCTCCTCTCATCTGTGAATATCTGTGGTGAGTCGTGTGAGGAGGTAGGGATATTCTCTGGTGACTCTTTTTCTTGTGTTTTTGTTTTTGTTGGCTTTGTAAAGAAAAAGGGCTTTAAGCGGCTGCCTACGATGGTGTCCGCGCAAGGTAGCTGTCCCGACCCAATTGTGCTATCCGAACCTGTAGGGTAATGAAAGGTGTCTCACCTCACGTCAAAAGATGACCACTGGACATTCATGCATTTGAGTTTGGAAACGTGGTTCCCTTGTCCAACGGAAGTGACCCTCAGGCGACAAAGGCGGGTCAAGAGGAGAGATCCGAGAGCTATCCTTCTGCCCATAGTTATGCTAATTCTTCCTCATGAGTTCGCTCTGGGGTTGTAGGGATAACAGATAGAACTATGCGAGTTCCAGAAATGTGGGCATCGGAACCCGAGGGTGGAAGTGACTTTCAGCAGGATGCCAAGCCCAATGTTGACGACTTAGCTGGGATGTCAAGCCCTAGGACAAGAGAAAAATGGAGAAGTGGGTGTTGACAAATGCGTTCCGGCACCCGGTTGTATTGGTGAACTTCAATGGGTTGCCAAGCCCTAAAAGAAGGGGATACTTGGTCAATCGCGACAAGCTGGGTATTGGACTACCAACTGACGGCGGAATCCTAAGATCTACCCTTCCCTTACACAGGAGTCCATATGCTTTCAGGACCCAGCAACCAGTAACTTATTTTTTTCTTTTTCTTTTTCTTTTTGTCTTTTTTTTTTCCTTTTCTCTTGTTTTCTTTCCTTCCTCTTTTTGTTTTGTTTTTTTTTTCTTTTCTCTCTTCTTTTCTATTGAAGAAGGATTCTAGCCACTGACTTTTCTTCTTCTCTCTTTTTTCTTGTTATTTTCTATTACAAAATAGAAGATAAGAAAACTAAATAAAAGAATGCTACTAGCCCTCCCCACGTGCTATTGGTAAGTAAAATAACCCAACGTTGTCGTGGCTAGTGTACCAATGGGGAATACCTTACCTAGAGGGAGCCGAAGGTTGTGATCTCCCTCATTGTCAGGTGGCACTCGGGCTAGGTAAAAAAAATGGTAGGTTGGATACTCATTCGAGGGGAGAAGTGATCTCCTGTCAATATCTCATAACCACTCAAAATCAGCAAAGACCATGGGGATAAGGACGAACCTGGATTACTTGCCCTGTTCCATCTTTGTGCCATCGAAGTTAAACAAGATGGGTGCTCAGGTTTTCGATGTAGAAATCTAGATGTAGTTGGTGTCACACCTGGGGTCGGTAGTTCGTCCTAGTGGTCCGAATAGCACTTCTTGAGTCGGATGCGCCGCCTGCTGCTGCAAACTATTCTCACCGCTGGCTATGGATGCAGCTGCCGGGTATGTCAAAGGTGGTAGCCGGTGGTGGGCCGGTTGGACGGTGGAGTGTGTAAGTATTGGGCAACAAGCTATGGCTGACGGGCTGTGATCCAGAACATACACGAACATGTGGGGTGCCATTTTGGCTAGTTTTGCTAGCCCTCTTCCCTTCCAATGTGGATGAGGCTGGATGACTAAAGAGTGGGACTGGCTTATCAGGTGTGCATCGTGTGTGCATCGTGTGACATGTGAGTCATAAAAAGGAATTCACCGAGGAAAGGAGCGTACCTGTCCGGACCTGATCTCTTGATCGGTTGGTAGAGAGTCGGACGGAGACGTCGATCGCCGGCTTGTCTGAAGGCGGCGGCTGTGATGAGTCCCGCTCATGTTCATCCTTCCTGGTCACAGGGGAATTGGCTTCTTGGTTGGCTTGCGGGGTGTTGGTCTAAGAAGCCAGCGGTCGGCCTATCTGAAGGTGGCGGCCGCATTGATCCCCGGTCTAGTTGATCTTTTGTGACCATGGGGAGCTGGCCCGTTGGGTTTCACCATTGGCAGCTGCCAAGTGCATGAAACAGGATGGAGGGGAAGAATGCCCCTAGTTCTATCCTGAGGTGCATGTCTTCTGGAGGAGATGGCAGGTTTCCAGTTGGAAATGCTGGCAACCGGTTGGAGAGTGCCGGTGATTGGGTAAAAAAAAAATCCCAAGAGAGGTTGATTGTTCGGTGCCATTGGGGGCCGGTCCGAGAAAAACTGTCGTCGGCTTTTATGAAGGCGGTAGCTGCGTCTACCTCTGGTCGAAATCGTCTTTTGATGGTCTTGGGGAGCCGGTCCAGGAAGCCAGCTGCCAGCCCATCTGAAGGTGGCAGCCACGTAGATACCCGGTCAAACTCGTCTTTTCTTGGTCTTGGGGAGCCGATCCGGGAGGTTGGCTGTCGGCCCATCTAAAGGCGGCAGCCGCGTAAATCCCTGGTAGAACTCATCTTTTCTTGGTCTTGGGGAGCCGGTCCAGGAAGCCAGCTGTCGGCCCATCTGAAGGCGGCAGCCATGTAGATCCCCGGTCGAACTCGTCTTTTCTTGGTCTTGGGGAGTAGGTCCGGGAGGTCGGCTGCCGGCCCATTTGAAGGTGGTAGCCATGTAGATCCCCGGTCGAACTCGTCTTTTCTTGGTCTTGGGGAGCCAGTCCGAGTGGCCGATTGCTGGCCCATCTGAAGGCGGCAACCACGTAGATCCTCGGTCAAACTCATCTTTTCTTGGTCTTGGGGAGCCGGTCCAAGAAGTCGGCTGCCAACCCATCTAAAGGTGGAAGCCGCGTAGATCCCCGGTCGAGCTCGTCTTTTCTTGGTATTGGGGAGCCGGTCTAGGAAGCCGGCTACCGGCCCATCTTAAGGCGGCCGCCACGTAGATCCCCGGTCGAACTCGTCTTTTCTTGGTCTTGGGGAGCCGGTCCGGGAGGCTGGCTACCAGCCCATCTAAAGGTGGCAGCCGTGTAGATCCCTGGTCGTACTCATCCTTTCTTGGTCTTGGGGAGCCGGTCCAGGAAGCCGGTTGCCGGCCCATTTGAAGGCGGCAGCCGCGTAGATCCCTGGTCGATCTCATCTTTTCTTGGTCTTGGGGAGCCGATACGGGAGGCTAGCTACCGGCCCATCTAAAGGCGGCAGCCGCATAGACCCCCGGTCGAACTCATTTTTTCTTGGTCTTGGGGAGCCGGTTCGGGAAGCCGACTGTCGGCCCATCTGAAGGTGGCAGCCACATAGATCCCCGGTCGAACTCATCTTTTCTTGGTCTTTGGGACCCGGTCCAGGAAGCCGGCTGCCGGCCCATCTAAAGGCGGTAGCTGTGTAGACCCTCAGTCAAACTTGTCTTTTCTTGGTCTTGGGGAGCTGATCCAGGAAGCCGGCTGCCGGCCCATCTAAAGGTGGCAAGATCCCCGATCGAACTCGTCTTTTCTTGGTCTTGGGGAGCCGGTCCAGGAAGCCAGCTACCGGCCCATCTTAAGGCGGCCGCCACGTAGATCCCCGGTCGAACTTGTCTTTTCTTGGTGTTGGGGAGCCGATCCGGGAGGCTGGCTACCAGCCCATCTAAAGGTGGCAGCCGCGTAGATCCCCGATCGTACTCATCTTTTCTTGGTCTTGGGGAGCCGGTCCAGGAAACTGGTTGCTGGCCCATTTGAAGGTGGCAGCCGCGTAGATCCCTGGTCGATCTCATCTTTTCTTGGTCTTGGGGAGTCGGTTCGGGAAGCCGACTGCCGGCCTATTTGAAGGTGGTAGCCGCATAGATCCCCAGTCGAACTCGTCTTTTCTTGGTCTTGGGGAGCCAGTCCAGGAAGCTGGTTGCCAGCCCATCTAAAGGTGGTAGCTGTGTAGACCCTCAGTCGAACTCGTCTTTTCTTGGTGTTGGGGAGCTGATTGAGGAAGTCGGCTACCGGCCCATCTAAAGGCGGCAGCCGCGAAGATCCTCGATTGAACTCGTCTTTTCTTGGTCTTGGGGAGCCGGTCTAGGAAGGCCGGCTGCCGGCCCATTTGAAGGTGGCAGCCGCGTAGATCCCCGGTCGAATTCGTCTTCTATGGGTAGAACTTCTTCAGCTGCGACAAATTTACTAGGCCGAACTCTTGTTGGGTGGCTTCATCAAAAAGGTAAGCGGCTCCCCTACTGAGGATCTTGTTGACGACGTATGGGCCACGCCAAGTTGGGGAGATTTTTCCCATTGAACCTATTGGAAAAATGGAGCGAAGGACTAGATCACTGGATTTAAGGGGTCGGGGATGAACCTTCTTATTGTAAGCCCTTGCCATTTTTCTTTGATACGTCTGGGCATGGTTCAACGCCCTCAACCTTCTTTCGTCAAGGAGGTTCAGTTGCAATAGGCGCGATTCTGACCACTGATCATCAGAGTCCGCTGCTTCTTTGAGGATGCGAAGGTATGGAAGTTCTACTTCCACTGGCAACATTGCTTCAGACCCGTATACCAACAAGTATGGCGTTGCTCCAGTAGCAGTCTGCAGGGATGTTCGGTAGGCCCAGAGTGCGTATGGGAGGTGGTCGTGCCAATCTTTGTGTGTTCGGACCATCTTCTTGAGAATCCAGACTAGCGTCTTGTTCGCTGCTTTGACTGCTCCGTTCATCTGTGGCCGATAGGGGGATGCCCTTAGGTGACGGATGTGACACTCCTCGAGATAGCTGGTGACCTGCTTGGCTGTGAAGTTGGTGCCATTATCGGTCACTACCTCGAAGGGGATGCCATACTTGGTGACGATGTTGTTGCGCAAGAACTTCTGGGTGGCGGCTGCCATGACTGTCTTGTAGGATACTGCCTCCACCCACCTGGTGAAGTAATCAATGGCCACCAATATATACTTGTGTCCATTGGTGGCTATCGGCTTGACCTCACCTACCACGTCTAGGCCCACATGTAGAATGGCCAAGGAGAAGCCATGTTGTATAATTCCTTGGGGGGCGCGTGGATGAGGTTTCCATGTACCTAGCACTAGTGGCAGCAACGAACGTATGCAGTGCAGTTCGCTTCCATTGTGCTCCAGTAGTAGCCTTGGAGCATGATCTTTTTTTCCAGGAGGATCCCGTTCATGTGGGATCCGCAGACACCTTCATGGATTTCCTGCATAATCGTACATGCCTCGAGCGAGGTTACGCATCAAAGGAGAGTCTAGTTGTGAGATCTTTTGTAGAGCTGTGCCCCACTGAAGACGTAGTCGGCTGCCAGTTTTGACAACGTACGTCTGTCTTGGGTGGTAGCCTTTGGGGGGAACTCTCCAGTCTCCAAGAAGGCTTGTATATCTGAATACCATGGGCGGTCCTCTTGCTGTGAGTTCCCCAGGTTATCGTCTAGTGACCTATCATCTGTATTGTTTGGTTCGTTAGTCAGAACCGGTTCTCTGTGTTGGTCGACAGTCTGCTGGTTGTTGGTGCGGCTATCCAGAGGCAAAGTTGTGGGTCTGGCATCAGCTTGTCTAGGGACTTCTGTAAGGTGGTAGACATCCTCGCTGTAGGCTGATTGGCGAAGTGTTGTGACTTCCATAGCAATGCTCTGCCCTTCTGTGACTGCTACCCATGAGGCTAGGACGGCCAAAGCGTCTACATATGGGTTACGTTTGCGGCTGATGTGTTGGAAGTGGACGAACTGGAAGTTGCTTGCTAATTGCAGTATGAGTTCCTGGTACGGTTGAAGCTTGGGGTCTCGGGTTTTCCACTTGTTGAGGGTTTGAGAAATTACCAGCATGGCGTCGCCGAATACTTGCAGATGGGTGACTTGGAGTTCCAGTGCAAGTCGTAGCCCCATGATACAGGCCTCGTGTTCTACCTCATTATGTGAGCATGTGAAGAGAAGCTGCTTGGCTACGAGCAGCATCCTTCCTTGAGGATCCACTAAGACAACCCCTACCCTGCGACCTTTAATATTGACTGCTCCGTCAAAGTACAAGGTGTGGGGTTTTGGTTGGTCAGGGTCTAGCTGGTCCAGATCCAGTTGGTCTAGATTCAGCTCATTGATGGTGAAGATGGGCTCATCAGGGAATGAATCTTCCAACGGTTGGTAATCTGGTAAGGGCTGGTGGGCCAGTTGGTCGGCCATGGCTTGGGCCTTCATCGATTTCTGGGATACGTACCGGATGTCGAATTCTGCGAGGAGAATTTGCCATTTCATGTATCTGCCTACCAAGGCCGGCTGGCCGAAGAGGTAGCACTGGGGATCTAGGTGGCTGAGCAACAAAACTGGGTAGACCGCCAGGTAGTGTCGCAACTTTTTCATCGTCCAGACCAGCGAGAGACAGTACTTTTCAATCAGCTCATACCGTTCTTCTACCTTGGTAAACTTTTTACTGAGGTAGTATATGACTTGCTCAATTCTGCTGGTGATGTCGTGCTGGCCCAATACTACACCCATGGAGGAAGTTGTTACTGACATGTACAGGAAAAGTGGTCGTCTAGGGTGAGGTGGTACGAGAACCGGCTGCCGAGACAGCTGATGCTTGATGTGGTCGAAGGTGACTTGGCATTCTGTGGTCCACATGAAGCTGGCATTTTTCTTCAACAGCTTGAAGAAAGGATCGCAGATCGGCCTAAGGCGCGAGATGAAACGCGTGATGTATTTTAGCCTTCCCAGCAAGCTCCGGATCTGTTGTTCCATCTATGGGGGAGGCATGTCTAAGATTGCTTTTCCCTTATCGGGATCTACCTCAATTCCCTGTTTACTGATGACGAAGCCGAGGAGCTTCCCAATGGTGGCCCCGAATGTTGATTTTGACAAGTTCAATCTGAGCTTGTACTTCCTTAGGCGCTCGAACAATCTTCTCAAGTGCTTGAGATGCTGCTGATGAGTGCACGCCTTCACTACCATGTCATCAACGTAGACTTCAACTTCTTTGTGCATCATGTCATGGAAGAGGTTGGTCATGGCTCTTTGGTAAGTAGCACCTGCATTTTTGAGCCTGAATGACATCACCCTGTAACAAGAAGATGCCCTAAGGGGTTATGAATGCGGTCTTCTCCTTGTCTTCTTCTGCCATGAGGATTTGATTGTATCTGGAGAATCCATCCATGAAGGAATACACCCCGTACTTGGCGGCGTCATCTACAAAGACATCTATGTGCGGTAGTGGGAAGTCGTCCTTGGGGTTAGCCTTGTTGAGGTCTCGATAGTCGACACACATGCGTACTCACCCATCTTTCTTTGGGACGGGTACCATGTTCGCCACCCATTCTGGATAGAAGACAGGCTAGAGGAATCGAACGTTTAACTACTTGTGGACTTCTTCCATCAGCTTCTGGGCCCATTCCTGTCTCATTCGTCGAGCTTTTTGCTTCATAGGTCGGGCTTCTAGTTTGAGGGGTAGTCGATGGACTACAACCCGTTCATCCAAACCTGGCATGTCTTCACAATCCCATGTGAACACCTCTACGAA
>JAMKPZ010005047.1:0-17572 GCA_024699675.1 Amphibolis antarctica | reverse complement strand
AAATTCCACCCTAAATTATTTTAATTAAACACTACATAATTAAAATCGAATTATTTTATAAAAAATTCACCCCAATATTTAAGTTAAAAAAATTCCACCCTTAATTATTTTTATTAAACACTACATAATTAAAATCGAATTATTTTTAAAAAAATCTACCCTAATATTTAAGTTAAAAAAATTCCACCTTAAATTATTTTTATTAAACACTACATAATTAAAATTAAATTATTTTAAAAAAAATTCACAAACTTCTTTCAAATTTAATCACTGTATTTGTAATTAATGAAAAATTAATTAATTTTTATAAGTTAATTAATACAACAGTTCGAAATATACATACGAGTGAGTGAATTTTTAAAGTTAAGGAAGAGAGAGTACACACGTCTTTTTAGGTGAAGAGAGAGTGTTTTTAAATTTCACTTGCATAAGAAAGAATAACTTTTAAGTTTTTAAATTTCATTCGTCGATCAAATCGACGGACGCCTATAAAAGTAACTTCTATAAGCCTCTACAAAATTCGTACCCTCTATATATATATATATATATATATCACAACTAATCATGCAGTTTATAAAAAAAACGCTAAAAAAATTATCCAATAAATGCAGAACTAATTACACTTACACAACGTTACGTATATGCCATGCATGAAAGGTCTCGAATCATCGAAGATCAGGTGAAGGAGCGGTGAATGCGAAAGTTCTGAAACCTTCGTTGACACCCAAGACTCACTCCAAATTAAAAGACACTCTAGTAGTATTATTACCACGTCATCCACGACAAATTAAAATTCCGATCTCTTCTCTTCGCGCGTAAACTTCTTTAACTGCACTCCTTTTTAAAATATCATATCAAAAACTTAAATCATAAATTATATAATTTTTTAAAAAATATGAATTTCACATTACCTCTTAACCAAACACAACTTAATGGTGTAAAATCATGTTAAATGATAAGAAATAATAATAATAATTTTTTATTTCTCGTTATTTTTTATTAATTTTGAAAATGTAAATATTATTAAAAAAAGTAGATTTATATAATTAACTAAATATTTAACGATAAATAAAAATCAGTACCGTACCACCCGCAAAATTCGGTCATGTGCGGTTACGTCACGTACAGCATCGCATCGCAGGTTCCAACCAAACTGATGGATACATCTGAAAAAGAAATCATATAGAAAAGATAGGTGTGCGGTGGATGTGGAGGTCAATTAATCAGAGCCACGTGCTTTCAGCCTTTTTACACGCGTGCTTATGCAAAAGACGGCATCAGGTCATTGATTAACACGAGAGAATGGCAGTCCCAGACCACGTGACTTGCAGGCCGATTTAAATTAATTATCGATTTGTATCAAATAAAATTATTTTTAAACAGTACAAGTGTTGATCGTTTGATTTATGATCCAAAAAATGGATGATAAAATAAAAAGGTTTCTGCAAATTGTTTATTATATTAGACCAAGATGCTATCGAATATATTACTGAAAAGTGCAGTGCGTACGACAGCACGTGTAAATATCTTATATTATTAATTCTTATTAAATATAATTATATTTTAAATATTTATTTAATTGATTTGAAAAATTAGGTTGGTGTTGTTAACAGAAAATGTTGAACATTTATATATGCCAATATTTGATCTAAACGTGTTGAATATTTATATTAGATCTGTCAATGTTTGATCTAAATGTGTAAAAGTAAATATTTTGATCTGTTAATTTTTAAACATGCTAAATGTGATCACTAATATCACCTAAATTTTAGTGATCTTTGGTTGTATTTGAAAATGTTGAAAAAGTTGGTGAGTCTTTGATTTTTTATTTTGTTTAAATAAACACGATTCTGGAAGGAATAAAATCTTCTTTTATTTTTTTCCTTTAACAATTACAGTAAAAAAATATTTTTCATTATATTATTTTTTAAAATATACACTTTATACAAAAAAAATCTTTATAAATCTTATTTTTAAATAAAATATTTGTTGATTACTTATTAACAAATATTGTAGAGTACGTGGTCGTTGGCCAAGCCTTCTCCGTCATTTTTAAAAAAATATCAAGGTAAAATTAAAATTTTATAAAAAATACTATTTTAACAAATAAATAATTTTTAAATGTTATAATATCACTTTAGAAGTTAAAAATTATATTTTAAAATTAAAACAAATACATACAAAGTTAAAAATGTTTGCAACTATTATGTGTTTTTAATTTTGTGTTTGAATATTTTATTTTCGTTGATTTCATAACTAACGATTTAAGACTCTTGTTCTTTTAATTTACAGTTAAATTCTCGATCTCGAAAAAGAAACGAGCGGAAGCTGTGCAACCTCCCGATGACAACCACAAAAAGAAAATTCCACATCCGTGTTCTTTGAGAGAATATTATTATTTTTGTGACCTCAAAAGTTCATTGTCGCCGTCGTTGGTGGAATCATCGAAATTTTTTGCAGATGCTTTGAATCTTTTTTGATGTGACAATAAGAAGTGTAAATTATCGTTAAAACGTCATCTTTTATTAAAATTTATAATCTCAAATTTAAAATTCTATTAATACAGGAAAATCATCGTAAGGTAATAATCGTAAAGAAAAAGAAATGGATTGTGTAAAGTTTGTATTGACATTATTAAATTTTAATTGAGAAAGTATTAAATGAAAATTTGCATAATTAAAATTTCATTTGTTTCTTATTTTTACTTATAAATTTTAACACGTAAATTTATGTTATTGTTATATACAATTTATTTCTATTTATTTCAGAAAAATAACACTTTAGTAACATCATTAGAATATCATCTTTAGTGGTACCTATATTAATAGTCTAGATTTAATCTAGACCATTGAAAGACTACATCTAGACCTTTTACGTGTATACTCGTCTTTTTCGGTACTTGCATGTAACTTTTTTCTATTGGTGCCGTCGTAAATTTCTTTCGTCGACCTAATTGTTCAAGTAACTATTCAATTTATTGCTTACAATTGTTCACGTTGTTTACGATCATCGTGTTCCTTTACATCCTTTGTATTTATACACTTTTCGTTTTTTTCATTTCAAACCGTGTAACTAAAAAATCCAATTTTTTTGTTTCAACTTCAATTTTATTAAAATAAATAAATCCTCTATTTAAGCTTTAAGTAGAATAATAAAAGTGGAAGGACTAAACCGCAAAAGTTCGGACGAAATGGACTTCCGAAAAAGGGTTCGAAGGCTGACGACAATCTCGAACGTGTGGCCTCCGCCATCGGCTAAACTTGCTCTTGGTGCCGCACTCCCGTTCTTCCGTTACCGACGAAGGAACGGCGGCGATGGCGGCGGCAGTGGCCCCAATCAACTACTCAACGACATCGTCTCCCAACCTCGGAGTCCGCCACTCGACCCTCACCTTCTCCCCTCGCGCTTCCAGATGTCCTTTCGTCCTAACCTCTTCCTTTCCTTCTACACTCCGTCTCACACAAATTCGCTATAAGCCCCTCAGTGTCGTCCGATCGGGAGGTGATGGCGGAGGAGGAGGGAATGGTGTGGGGGGAGGCGGTGGAGGTGGGGGTGGGGACGGTGGGAGTGAGGATGACGGGGGGAAGCAAAGGATGGATGCTCTGTTGGCGTTGGTGGAGCTCGGGAAGACGATGCAAGGCCTGCCGGCTGATCTAGCGGCGGCGGTCGACGCTGGGAGAATACCGGGGTCGATTGTGCGGAGGTACGTGGAGCTGGAGAAGTCAGCTGTATTCCGGTGGCTGATGAAGTTCGGCGGGTTTAGGGAGCGGCTTCTCGCGGATGATCTGTTCTTGGCAAAGGTTGCCATGGAGTGTGGTGTTGGGATCTTCACAAAGGTCGAAACTTCTTCCTTTTCCCCTTTATCTTTCCCTGACTTCCTTTTCTTTTGCGGGGGTGAAGGGTTGCATGTATTTTGCATTCTGGATTATAAGATTCAGAGGAACTTGGATCATCATCTGACATCCCTGCAAACAGAACATTGGAATTTCAGTGCTTCAGATGGACATAATTGTAGATTTACGCTCTGTTGGAAGTCAATTTTAATTGAATTGAATTTTACACTGTCAAGGTTTTAGGAAAATTGTTCTCAAGTAACGTCGACATTACACATTTTGAGGAAAATTGAGGTGATTTTGAACAATACTTCTTTGAATGGAAAAAGTTCAGTTCTAACTCTTGCCATGAGATTTCATTTCAAAATAGAGATAGAATAGATCAACATTCGAAATGGATTAAAAATAATGTACTAAAAACTTACGATTTTTATTATGTTAAAATCACCGTAAAATTAGGATTTTATAAAAATGTGAACGTTTAAAATTGATCCTAACACTACCTTAGTATTACAACTGAATCATGTTTCGCAGAGCAATTAGGGATATGGCTTCTCAACGACAAATAGCTTGAAATCGTGGTGGCCTTTGTACTGTTGGCAATGGGATCAAAACAAAATTCCAATCATGATTGGTCCTCTCGTTATATCACATTTTCTAGTCTATTTAAACTAATTTGCGTGGGTGTTTGATCTCCTAACTGTATTTGAAGCCCATTTCGGACCTTCACTCCAGATAGGTCACTTTACAAGAGTGATTATTGGACAGTTTTTCTGAGCATGGAATGCATTTATAGCTTTGAGACTTCGCTGCCCATTTGAGTGGGGAGAAATGAGGAGAGAGAATGGGATAAAGAGAAAAGAAAAATACGTAAATTCTCAGACAAACCTAGGGTAATGCCTGTTCCACTATTTATTCATGTATAGAGGGAGAACACCTCAACTAGTACCATTTTTTTCATTGGCATAGCTGTCTGATAGTATTCATAGGAAGCACATAGAAAAAGAGTTTTATCCCATGAAATTTACACCTACGGAACATTGCTATATGCCACATATTGCTTTAATTTAGGCCACGACACATTCATTTACTGTTATTATCTGACATCATTTCGTTGATATAGGTTTTTGATGCTATTTTGTCATGAGAAAAAATAGATCTTTTCCAACTGAAATATGTTAAATTTTTTTGGTACATGTGGTATAATGTTTTCATGTCATATTGTTTGTTAGACTGCTGCTGAATATGAACGCCGTCGGGAAAAATTTTACAAGGAGCTTGACTTTGTCATTGCTGATGTGGTATGGTTCCTTTGGAATCTTATTTTCTGTGCAATTTTTCATATTTTCATATTATAAAAATAAATATGCACTTATACGAATGTGTTTGCAACTCTCTGTAATAAAACATTTTACATTTACCATTTATATGAATTAATTTTTGTTCCGTAACTTAATTTGACTTGGCTGGGATGAAAATTTTCATTACAAGGTAGGCTTATATAATTTTTGAAGCTGCATATGGTTGATCTCCTTCTGCTCAAGGTTTGTAGTTTTCTCTGTTTCCGTGCTATCTTCATTCTTCGTACCCTAATATTGATGCCACTGCCATCACTTAATTTCACATTTTTATTGTCTCTTTTGGCCATTCTATGCATGTACATTATGGATTGGATTTTGGTGGTACCTCTCCTCAAAATAAAAAAATATTAGTTGATTATATTTTAGTTGGTAACAGAACTAAAAAAATCTTGAAAGTTGGCCATTGGTTAGGTTTTCAAAGATCGGGGGTGTAATGGATGGGAATAGAATGTGTTAAGGGCCCACATTTATCTTTGCCTTACCCATTGTTATCTGTAGATAGAAAGTGTTGTGACCATGGATTAATGTGTTATGGTCAAAGTAACTCTATCCCTACCTATTTAGAATGAGGCATGTTGAAGTATGTGAAAAGGGCTCATACCTGATCCACATATAGCTCATTTGAAGGGATCATCCAAGTCATCTCGTCTATTGGTTATTTAGTGAAGGCATAGAGACCATTATGTAGACTTTTAGTGAGACAATGACCTTGCAAAAGTAGAGTAATCAATAGGGGGCAAAGAAAGTCAGCAATCCATAAGTTCCAGGTGGATGTTGGCTGACTAGTTCCATTTAATCGAGCAATGGTGGCTAATTTGAATATGTTGTGGCATTTCCATTGAGCAGGGGTTGGTTCTTTTGAGAGGGGAATAGTGTTAGAAGAGGTGAGTCAATAAATGGAGTTAAGGGTTTGTCTTTTCAATTTTGCAATCAAGTTCGAACAATAATTACGAGTTGTGTTTTCTAGTTATAATTATGGATTTAGGTTTCTTTTTATTGGTCTTTTAGGGTGGATCATACCTTTACAAGATGATTTACCAAGTTCATATATACATACATTTTAAGGACTTGACACTATGATCCACCTTGACACCATATAGATCTATCATTGATTTTAGTTCAAGCAATATAGTTTTTGGTTGTCTACAATGAAAACAAGATATCATAAAGTCAACCAGTATGCTTTGCACCTGCTTTTTAGACATTTTCATTATTAAAAAAGAATTATTATGTGGTAGTTGCCACAATAAAACAAGCCTAATTCTCTAGAATCCTTAGCATTTCATGGAAAATTTTATAGAATCCATATAAATCTATTCTCAGAAAACTTAATCTGTTGTGGTTCTTCTATTTGTTTATGGACCACAACTATGTGACTACCATTCACAGAGTTTGATTGTTTATGATCTACGCAGAGTTGTAACAATGTGATAGAATTATATTTTTCTAATTTATATTGTCAATTTTGTTGGAACTGCTCCATAGGTAATGGCCATAATCGCTGATTTTATGCTTGTTTGGCTTCCTGCTCCAACTGTTTCTCTTCGGCCTCCTCTAGCATTTAGTGCAGGACCTATATCTAAGTTCTTTTATAGTTGCCCTGATAATGCTTTCCAGGTTAGCTTCCATTCTATGGTGGTCATTCTCTATGTTCTCTTTTTGTCAAATTATTTGTTGACCATTTATGCACCTTATTATAGGTGGCTTTGGCTGGGACCTCATACACATTTTTACAAAGAATAGGTGCAATAGTGGTATGGAACTGCGACTTTTAGGTTTCTTGATTGTTGCAAAAAGTTCATGCTCTCCACTGGGATTTTTACTAAGTTGTCACTTTTATTACATTCTCTATTTTTCTACAGCGAAATGGTACAAAGCTTTTTGCAGTGGGAACCGGTGCTTCTCTGGTAATGTTTTCTGTCATTACTGTATTATTTTTTAAGTAATTGTCAATGAATTTAAAAAGGCATTGTTGGTCTTATATCATAGCTTACCCATATGAATCTTTTTCTTCCATGTGTTTCTATCTATTTTCAAATTTTTGATTAAATTACATAAATTTAAATATTTTTTCACAATTTCTAATTAAGTAGCTTTAAACTATCTTCTACATTTTTAGGTTCTTCAGCACTAATTAATCCTTTCCTAACTAGTGCATTCTTTGTCTCCTAAAGATATGATCAAACTTGTTAAGTTGATTTATTAATCTTATTTTTAATTGACGTAACTCTTACTTTATTCTTAATAAAATCATTTTTTAGTTTATCCTTTATGGTATTATCACTCATCTATCCAAGCACATGCATTTCAACAATACTATTTTTTTTGCATATGGCCATGTTTTACAGTCTAGCATCTGAGTTATAAAGTATGGTTAAACGAATAGCAAAAGATTGTGATTATGGTATTGAATTATTTTTTATTCAACATATGTGAAAGTCTAAAATTATGCATAAAACATGACTTATAGATTGTAGAAATTAAATCAAGAATTATTTCTATGATGCATAGGATTTTATAAAATGACGTGTAGGATTCCAACCTTCAACCAATTGAATAATCTGTATATTCTAAAATACTCATTTGATTGCTTGATTGTTTTTGTTTTTTGATTTTGGTAATTTTTACCTAGATTTGATTCTAATATTTTCTTCCTTCCCAGTTATAAGACGAAGGCCAATTGTACTACCTCCTATTAGTGTTTGGTCACTTGGCTGTCATGTGCTGTTATTGTGTACGTTTAGGCAACTGTAATATCTGATGAAGAGTGCTATTTTTCTTTATTTTGTTTCTCATTTTTTCTGCAGATTGGAACTGCTGCTACTAATGCTCTTATCAACATGCGAAAGATGTTTGATAAAGATTTTGCTGGTGAGGCGGAAGATGTTCCTATACTATCAACTAGTGTCGCATATGGCGTCTATATGGCAGTTTCAAGTAACGTTAGGTATTTTAACTTTTATTTCTACTTTTGTCCACCTTTGCAGGTGATGCTTATTATCATAATGAGAATCATCCTACACTTTTCTTCCAAAAAATTAAAGAAAATTTTCATCATGTTGTTTACGATTTTCTCTTGGTTCCCTGTTTTTTCTCAAAGTGTAGTACACACAGGATCGTTGGCATTTTGAAAAATTTAAGAGCCACCTAAATTAGCTTCTAGGGGCTATGAATTTGATTTGAACTTAGCTAGATCCCATTTGAATCTTGGCCTTTTTATCCATTACCCTGGACCATTTGGGATGACTTTCATTTTGTCAATGACGGCTGTAAATCTGTGTGGTGCTTGGATACAGGTGTCATTTTTTGATGGTAGCATGTGTTTTAAAAGGGATCGGGACCAAAATCTCTTCATGAAGTGGCTTCCAAACTTTTAAATTATCCAAAGATGCAATGCTTAGAAGGCACCAACAAACTTATAATGATTTAGGGATTTTAGGAGATTCACCAGTGACCAGAATTAAATTGACAATGCTACAAGAGTATTGTACAAATTGTACAATGGGAGTGATTGAAGTATGTTTTTTAATGTTGTAACTTTTAGTGACATCGCTAAGTTTTTCATCATAAAAATGTAGTCATTCCAAGTTGATTGTTCCGAGAAAAAGGTTTATTAGAGCTTTACAAGGAAGACATGCTGCTTTTTGTGCATACAAATTTCATTGGGCTTAAAAGCCTTCTGAGTAGCAGCATGGAATTTTAGGGTGAAAATTGTTGTCTCTGAAAACTAAACTAATGCAAACTAACCACCCAAAGATCACATTGAAGACAGCAAGGTCAAAATAGAAACTAATATTGAGTTATGTAAATGAAATGTATACAAGCTTTGTTATAAAGTAACCATTTAGTAGTGAGCTTTTGCAAATCGTTATACTTATCCCGATCTCATAATTTGCCAACGCAACAGGTACCAGGTTCTGGCTGGTATTATAGAGCAACGAATCTTAGAGCCCTTGCTACATGAGCAAAAACTCATTTTGAGTGCTGTATGCTTCGCTGTTCGAACAGGGAACACCTTTTTGGGATCATTAATGTGAGATTGCCGTAGACCACATGAAATTTCGTTACTACCGATTCTTCTCAAGCTGACTGTAATATTGCAACTTTGTTTCTGTGACAGGTGGGTTGATTATGCACGCTGGGTGGGAATTCAAAAGATCCGAGAATAGAACAAGCCGTTGGGTTGAAATTTCATGTTTTCCTTCCAGAATTTTATTATTATTATTATTTTCACTTGAAGTCGGGTGAAAATGGAGGTGGACTCTGCTTCCATCCTTTCATGCTATTCTATTTACAGCTACGACATCTCGTTGCTAACATGGAAGAATCTATTACTATTGAAGATAAAACAGGGTCTGGCATATTTGTTCTCACGTGTTGCATACTGTTGCACCACTACTAAGAAAAAGATCTCCATTCATTCATGGATCAGGTGATTCTAAGATATGATTGTCACCTAGAGATGTCAGATGTATTTTCAAAATTTTAAGAATTTTAAAAGCGTGTATGATTATATCATTATTGTTATGTTATCTTATTATTATTGGTCATAAATCATGTGGGGAACATGTATTTCCATATTTCAAAAGGAACTAGGTTTTCCATATTTCAGTTATTTCTGTTGGGTAGAACAAGTATGTATTTGTGTCGACATCTATTTGCGTATGCATATGCATGTTATATTTTAAAATATCCTTCAGTTTATGTCCTTTTGAATCTGAACCTTCTTTAAAAAAATTTATTTAATTACTCTCATCCAAGTGGGCTTGACTAAACTAAAGATATGAACTAGAAAGAAGATAGATGTGAAAAAAAAAACTAAAGATATGAATTAAATTTAAATTAGAATTATGGAGAGAATTTACACTTTAAGGTATTTAGATTGAGTAGGTTTAACATATGGAATATAAATTCAATAAAAATGTGAAAATTGATCAAGGTATATGTTGGATGGTTATGAAATTCATAAAAGGAATATTTTTAAATACTTGGATTTATGATAAAATTAAAATTGGGTAAAAGAAATGAATAAATACTTTTAAAGTATCATGTACGTGATAGATGGATAATATTAACATTAAAAAAATCTATAAAATTATTTTTCAACTGATTATATTTTATGGTTCTGAATGTTGGGTTGTGAATCATAATTATATGTAAAATGTTTGTATTGCAGAGATATGAACAGTAATATTATAAAGAAAAGTAAAAAATAATTTTATTAAGAATAGAGTAAGAGTTGCATTAATTAAAAATAAGATAAAAGAAAATGAACTTGAATAATTTGATCATATCTATAAGAAGTTAGAGTATGCATCAGTTAAAAGAGAAGATTTAATTAGTGTCCAAAAAACTTTAAAATGTGGAGAATATCTAAAATTACTTTGGTTAATCTTAAACCATGCATCACACCTCTCTCTCTCTCAACATATACCAATTATAATAGTCTAATTGATTAAAATAACAATACTTGTAATTCTTTTAAGATTGAAATTTTTATACACACAAAACTACTATTATAAAAAAACATTTACTGTGACTACTGGGTGGATTTTAATTCTCCTTTCATTGATGTCATGGATATGCATATTTTTTAACATTAATTGTTTCATTTGAAAAAAAATTGAGATGAATGTGACTAGTGCATGAACACTTCGCATTTTTAAAATTTGTACTACTAAAAGTTAAATTTCATATAAATATAAGGAAGAAAATGTAAAAATGTAAGGAGTGAAAAAATTATACCTTAAGAGAAGATTTGTGTCAAAAGTTAGAAAAAGAAAAAGAAAAAATATTAGAAAATTTAGATGTTTGTATATGTTAAAAAGTGAAAAAAAATTCCTTTTTTTTATTATACCTATGTACCTTAATTTTAATTTTAATTTTAACTTCAAACCTTATTTATATGCGTCGAAAAATTTGAAAATAAAAATAAAAACGAAAATAAAAGTTCAAAACAAACGAAATAAAAAACCAGAAAAAAACCCTTCAAGTTTTCGCTATCCTGACCATTTCCCGTACGTACCCTAGCGAGAAGAGTACGAGACGGACGCATCGGAAGCCGTCGGCGTAGACAAAGGTGAGACGCGAGGGAGCCGTTTGTGGTCGATCGACTAGAATGGAGGGGGGCATCGACGATGTGGCGGCCGTAGATTCCAAGGACCTACAGCAGCAGAGCAAAGCCCTCGACAAGCTCACCGACAAGGTTGAAGACCGCCAGCTCGATTCTACCCGTGTTCAAGAGGTATGCATTCCTTCCATTGCTTGTACAGTGGGATTATTCTTTCTCGTCATCACCACCTTACCATTTTAATTGTGTCACACAGGCCATGGCAGCGCTCGCCTCGTCTGCGGAAGCTGATTGGAACGCCATGAGATTGAGGTCGCAATTCTCTTCTTTATTTTTGCCTTATGCGGTTTGTATTTATTATCTGACTCTTATCTTCGGAGTGTAGGATCGATCTATGTTTCGGATGTGCTATTTTCTGTTGTCTTGCTCTTGTGTGACTATCCCTCGTTCTTGTTCTCAATTATTTTTCCGAAATACAGTACGGAATGCTGCATTCAAGTTATAGGTATCATCGGGTTTATTGTGACACACATTTTGTCATATTGTTTTTTATCGTGAGGTACTAGATAAAGAGTGTAATCAATATTAGCCTAACTTGGACATGAGAATCTTAACTTGGAAAAGTTTGAAATTGGCCAATGAACTGAGAATGTCAATCATCTGATGTGGGAGTACAGCATATGCTAGATTGTACTTAGGTAGTTTCAGAGTCAACTTACGTAAGTTAGCATCTTCAACTGACCTCCTTTGTCATCAGATTAAAAAATCCAGAAGAATTTTTGTGTAGGAAATGATATTGGCTATCTGCTTGATGAGGTGTTAGTTTGGTGAATTTTTTTGTATATTGGAAACCCAAAGGCAAGAGCAAAAATCTGGAAAATGTTGGGAATTAGTGCTGCTACTACTTCTCTTAGGGGTTAATATGAGCCTCAGGCACTTAGCATTGCACAGGTGATCCTAGGGGTTGTGCTGTTGTTTGGTATTTTGATTTAGTAGATCTTGTTTGTTACAACTTCCAAGAATAGCTTTGCCATGAGAATGTTTGGTGGTATCCTATATTTTTCAAATATTGAATCTCATCTGTCGTTGTAAAGGTCTCTAAGATTGAGAAAGTCCCAATCACCTACAATGATGTGTTTTCCTGGCCATTTATTCATAGACTGGACCTTTCTTGGGAGTCTCTTTGATGTTGGCGAGCACACAAATAGTTCCTTCCCAATGAATTAATTACCTTGGGCTCATGGATGATTTGGGAAAGTAAACCAACTCCAAATGTAATGTTAGGTTGCATAACTATCAAATAAATGAGCTTGCCAATCAGTTTTTTGTACTATCTCAGGTTCTCCAAGTGTCTTAAAAGTATCATCTCAAAAATTTGGGTTCTACTCCTTGGAGGAACTCTCAAGTTTGCAACCCAAGAGTCTAGTCTCCTATATCCAAAGTATATTTAGGATAGTGACATCCTCTCATTGGAGTAGGCAAATTCAATACCAAGAAAATATTGTGGTTTACCTATATCCTTTGTAATAAAGTTTGTCTTAAGGTATTCTTTTGTCTCTTATATTCTTGTAGAATCATTGTTTGTCGCTAATATATCATTTACATAGAGTGCAATAATGATGCATCCAATTGTAGACTTCTTATAGAATGCTAAATGATAATGGTGCATCTCCTAAAATATCCTTGCTCAACCATTGTGCTTAACTTTTTGTCTGTCACTTACACCGTACAATTCTCCTGATAGTGACCATCACCTCCCATGACTGAGGGACTCAAATCAGTGTGGGTTTTTGCACAAGATGTTTTTGACGCCACATCAATGATGCTCTTGCCTTGACATTCTCCCTTCCCATAGGCTTTTGAAACACACTTTAGCTTTCTTGCTTGTTGTGTGGAGGAATTGCTACATTGGTCTGTAGAGTTAGGAAGAGGAAAAAGACATTGAAGGGGGAAGGAGGCAAATAATATGTGAAGAGAGGGGGAGGGTAGTGAAGCATGTCTAAAGAAAAGAAAAAAAAGGAGAAGAGAGAGAGAAAGGACAAAAAATCGTAAAAAAGATGTCAAAAAATGTGGAAGTTAAAAGGTAAGAAAAGGAAAATTTTTTTGAGAATGTATCACATCTACCTATTAATACTTCTTAAGGATAGATTACATTTATTTATCTATTTTACCATCTCAAATTGTATCGTCTAATGGTTAATCTATTACTGCTTGAGATATAGTTTTATCTCAGATTATTCCTGTTGTTACTACATTTGCTACAATAGCCATACTTCCTTTTTTATGTTTTTTATGTATTTGTTGCTTTTTTTGCTATATTTAAGTTTGCTAAAGTTATTATCGAGTTTGTTGAAAGTTGGATGCTCAGCTTGAGGAATAGTATTAAAGTATTACGATACTACATGTGTGCTATATATTGTAGTGAGTTTAATCTCAAATTGTTTAATTTGTACTTCTCTCCTGGATGTAGTCTCTAAATATAGGAACTTTATGTTTGGTTAATGGAACAATCCACTTTTACCATTTCTTGTTTTCACATTATATTTTATTCACGTGGAAGAGATCATAATAGGAGCAATATGCCTACTTCTCAATTACAGAAATACAGAGCTAGGCAACTTCATTCATTCTGAAAAGTTACCTAGAAAAATAGTGTGGCAGATGCTAGAGAGTAGCCATTTGACATGTTGATGCAGTCAATCATGTATTCATATATCAGTTTAGATGGGCTCTGAATTTCAACACGTGTTAATTTTGTGAGTCTTTATTAAGCCTACATATGGACGGAAATATATTAAGCTGAAGTAAGAGGAAAAAGTAGGATATACTATTGAAGTGCATCTAATATATTCATTCAGTTTTCACTCTTGCCTAAAATGTAGAACTTGGTAATCATGCCATTGCATCAAATACATCTTTCTCACTATCAAAAGTCACTGGTAAAGTTGCAACAGGGTCGCAGAGAATATTATTCACTACAACTAATTTTTTGTCTTCGTAGGACACATCTCTTTTCTGATGAGCTGTTTGGCAGGAATCTTTTCTGCCTAAAGATTTTAGACAGAATCCATCAAC
Organism: Amphibolis antarctica; assembly: GCA_024699675.1. Classification (NCBI taxonomy): domain Eukaryota; kingdom Viridiplantae; phylum Streptophyta; class Magnoliopsida; order Alismatales; family Cymodoceaceae; genus Amphibolis; species Amphibolis antarctica. The sequence continues at coordinate 3,233 of JAMKPZ010005047.1, read as the reverse complement.
AATTATTGCAAGGAAAAATGCGTAACACCTTCCTTTTAATTGTCTAATCACATATTTTCTTCTTCACCATGCATTTTTTCTCTATCAAATACCTCTCAATAAATATTTATCAAATTGACGATTGGTACAAAGATTAAATGTCAGTCATCCTCTCAGACTTGTTCTCCGTATAGAGATTTCAATATTTTAGGAGATCCTTTCTTCATTGTCTGTATTTCACTCCTTTGACCCATCTGTCCATGGTAAAACATGTAATGTTGAGTTGCAAACTCTGCTTATGTGTTATTGTCAAGCATCAAGCATCAAGCATGAGTTCCATAAAATCCCACTGGATCCATATTTTCTATTCTTTCTTCACTATCATTTATATGGTGTGCTGTTTCTCTATTCTTGCCCTTCAATATTTATGCTGTCTGCTACCTTGCTTCCTTCTATCAATGATCCGTGGCAATTTATTTTTTAGTATGTAGCCCACCTGCTTGGTACTTATCTTACATTAAGAGATGAAATGCATACGCATTTCATTCTTTGGATGCTTTTGATCTTGGATCCATTTCATTGTCGAGGTGATTGCCTACCTTTTATGGGAGCTTGCTATCATTGCTTTCTTGTTCTGGTTTGCTATTGGGATTAAGGCTGGGATGGTGAAAATGAACTGCTTCAGAATGTTGACTTGCACATTGGGATTAAGGCTGGGATTAAGGCTGAGATGAAATGTGGTTTTTTTTTCCCCTGTTAACAGGGAGAAGGAACTCGCCGCTGTAAAGATCAATGCGGCTGATGTTGATATAATTGCAAATGAGCTTGAGGTGGGTTTTTCACATTTTTATCCTTTAAGCTACATGGCTTAAAGGATAATATTGTTCCCCACATTGTTAATTGCTAATGCATTGTTTCCCACATTTAGCTTGACAAGAAGGTTGCAGAGCGAACATTGCGTGAACATAAAGGTGATGCGGTAGCTGCTGCACGTTACTTGCTTCGCTGGGGGGATTGAACAATATGTTCCCATCTTTTTGTACTCTACTCGTCATGGAATGCAAGTGCTATTTGATGTTTTATACTTCTGGTGAGGTACTGAAAATTTCCATCTTCTCATCCAATGTTGATAGAAGCCGGTTTATTCTGATGAGGTCCTTGATGAATGTGATAGCTAGAAGCCGGTTAATTCTTTGTTCGATACGTTGCGTAATCGTGATAAGTTCCGACTTGGGAATTGAAGGGCATGCTTTGACTTTTCTATCTGGTTTTTCCACTAACGCGATTATTGTAATGGATGTGACATGGAACTCCATTTTGACTGTGTTTGTTTAAGCATGGGTTCTCTCTCCCCACAGCCACTCCAACGGAAGAAACCCTAACTATTGGCCTCTGCCACCATCTAATGTCCAAACTTTTATAAGTTGTCAAACTTAAGTTTCACTTTAAATAAGATAGTTTGATAATTTTGATGTTTGAATTTGAAATTGAAGATATGAAGGTGGAGAGGTTTAGGTTTACCAGTAAGGTATTATATTATATATATATATATATATATATGAGTCTATGAGTTTTGTAAGTGTTTAAAAAATTCACTTTTGTAGGTTCATTAAAGATGATAACGAAGGTTTGTTGTGTAAACTAATAAGACAATGAAAGTTTGTTGAAAATTAATTTACACAATGAACTTATTCTATTATGTAAACTGATAATGAATTTACTCTGTTGAGAATACACACGTGGTCAGCGATCTAAACTATTCGACTAATATATCTAACGATCATCTATGTAAGTGACTTCTGTAAGTGTCTATAAAGTTATTTTTCATTATATATATATATATAAGGATGCTGGTTCAATAAGCGTGTCTACAAAAGTCACTTCTATAGATAGTTAGATTTTAAGTAAACATTTGGAATCTATGACTTTCTTACCCGAAATCTAGAAGTGCATATCAACCGGATTCTGGGTAAGAAGTGAAAGACAGTTAGGTTTCAGGTATACACCTAACATTTAGATAAGTAGGAGAAGGTAGTTGGATTTCAAGTATACATCTAGAATTTGTGACCCTCTTACTTGGAATCTAGACAGATGCCTACGGAGCCTTTTTTTTGTATATATATATATATTCATGCCTGAACGTACAAACCATACACAATAATCTAATGTTGTTCATCTAACTAAAGATTACTCTTTTTGTATATATATAACTAAAAATTTTATTAATTAAATTTCAGCAGCTAATTAATTACCACAACATGATGATGTTGTTCATCTAGATCTGCAAGGGAATCCACGTCTGCACATCTAACTTTGGATCTAATTACTTAATAAGGCAAAACAACGTGAGTACGTACTCGATCTCGATCCAACGGATTAATTTCTTTATCTATACCTAATTAATAATGAATGAGAAAAAACCGGATGAACCATGAGACCAGTGCATGCATGATTAATTAAAAAATTAAAAGTATCATTTACTTATGACATTCTTTTTTTAAAATTTATTTCTTTAATTATCAAAATTACTTTTTTTTCTTCTTATTTTAAAATCGTGTACCTAAAGATCATTTGTCCAGGTGAAGTGGTCGTACGTTGCAAACATGGATATATATATATATATATATATAAATATAGATCGATAGAAGTAGTACATGCGTCTGCGCGCAAATGCATGGATAACATAGAGGAAGGTATTTAATTACCAACAGGCGCACTACGTACCTTAATTAAGAACAAGAACAGCACACTCTTAATTCGATCTGCACGATTGAATTAATTATTAATTATCTGCAGCCCAACGGTTGAATCGATCTGCTCCTCACGTTGTGCAGATCACTCATTCGAATGGGCGCCGGCCGGATGCCGCCACCATGACCACGACCCTCATGAGCTTCACCTGCAGCTCCAGCAACCTGATGTATTCCGCTGCCTCCTGAAGTAGATGGCCGTCCAGCCCCATGTTGGTCTTCTCCTCCTCTGCTTCCCCAGAAGGAACGAGCTTCCGCAGGGCTCTCACGTTTCTCTGGACCTCCACTCCCGTCACCCTCCCTTGTCTCCTTCCTCTGCATCCAAGCCTCATCGCTCTGCCCATCATTCTTGGCATCGATCGCATCTGCAGGCAAGAAAACAAGTATATGTATGTATATGAATGTGGGAGTCGATCGAGTGATATATATATAGATATGAAGCCCATGCAGGCACCACGCCAGTGCTTGTTCAGGCCAGCTAGCAAACACACACACACACACACA
>JAMKPZ010005046.1:0-10917 GCA_024699675.1 Amphibolis antarctica | reverse complement strand
GATGATGGGTAATGCTACCCACATTTGACATTTGTGAGTTTTTTAACCATGAAGGAGTTTTCCTTATGCTTTGTCAATTCATCTTTTATGCATTTTCGCATGTTTTCCTTGCACATGAATCCTTATGCAAGCTACCCTTAGTGGACCTCATGCATGGATCCTTACGTGAGGAGCATCATGAATTGACTCACACATGAGGCCTTGTACGACCCCCAATGAGCATTTCCTGCATGCATTTTATCTTGCTTTCCTAGTAGTTTACATATCTGACCCCCAACATATGCTTGTTGCGACTCAATCTCCTTTATCAAGGTTATCAATAGACTTTATTGCTTGCATTTTCCTGAAACCTTGAGCATGGATCCTTGCTCAATTTCACAGATCTTTTATTTCTGGCAAGTGTTGACCCCTGATACTTGGGGATATGCAATGGACATCGTGGTTAGTCTGAGCCAAACATTCAACACTTTACAATTCAGGTGGAGTATAAGTGTTGTACTCCCATGTACCAACTAGGGCACCCTGGGAGTATAGGCCAGTTGTCGGTTATCTCAGCCAAAATTTGGACCTCCCAAGCGGAAGTCTCACTTCATTTTCCACCTCATGCGTAGCAACCAAGTTTGGCCCATGTCGCCTGCGGGCACTGCCCAAGTGCAGGCATGCTGACATTCAATTACTTTTCATTGAGTTATTCGTGACATCATCAACCTTATTCGTTGTATCACCTCTCACACAATGGACTTACTCCATTGAGTCTCTCCTCATTCAACGAACCTATTACTTGTCTAACGGTGTCGGTCAGCTAGCAATTCCATCACCTGGACAAAACTTCCACTAGCACTTGATATTTTTCAACAAAAGTTCTATTTTGTTAACGGTACTTCCATTTTTATTTAGGCCAACTGTAGAGTAAAGCCTATAATGTTACGATCAAACGTAAAGTAAAATTCGTAATGTTACAACCAGCTATAGGGTAAAGTGTGTAGTGTTACGATCAACTGCAAGGTAAAACTCATAATGTAACGAGTTGAATTTTTCTTAGAGCAAATCGGCTGTTTGCCGGCAGAAAGGGGGGATTCTAGCCTAGATGGTGAATGTCCGACCCCTACTGTCTATCTCTAATGCACCTTCTAGAGGCGTAAGTCCAATTCTCTGGCCACCTCTAATGCACCTTCCAGAGGCGTAAGTCTAATTCTCTAGTCACCTCTGATGCACCTTCCAAAGGTGTAAGTCCAATTCTCTTGCCACTTCTGATGCACCTTCCAGAAGTGTTACACCTAAAACATCAAGTCCTAGAATGGACTGGTCATCGACAGCAGGTGAACAGTCTTCCGGCCTAGATGGCAAATGTCCGGCTCCCATCAGTTGCCCCTGATGTACTTTCCAGGGGTGTAAGACCAGTCTCCCAAGCAACTGTCACCGCACAAGTGCAAGTCCTTGGCTTTATGTGGCAGAGATGGTGGAATTCCAACCAAAACATAGGAATTTTGACCCTTGTGTTGGTAGCTTCTAAAGTGCTTGGGGACTTGTTGCAACAAGCCAATGAGTGCTAGTTTTCCACAATCAAGGCCGGCTAATTTGATAGAATTCTAGCTAGAACAGTGAAATTTCGACCCAAAGTGTTGGCACCTCCTAACACAATTCCAAAAGTGTGGCAAGCCCAACCATCACCCATTCAACGTAACATGCGTGATGCTTGGCCTTCATACGCCCGACGGCCCAACTTCGCAAAATGTCGTGACCTCGGCTTATAAATGGACCCCCCCTTACCACTAGGGGTGATTCAACTCTTTGATCCTGTTGCTGCTCAAGTGTCCATGCGTTCCAACTCCCTCGACGGCAACTACCCGTTCATCCAGCTACTAACCTTCATTGACAGTCGACCATCCATGCAAGAGAGCTCGCTAACGACAACTCCAGCTCAACCTTCTTATAGGTTAGTAGTCCTCTCCCCCCTTCCCATTGGCAAGAAGGGGGGAGACAGGTCTTTTTGCTCATAGCCGATCCCCTTGATCGTCCATGGCTTCAACCAAGGGAAGTCCATTCCTCCCTTGGGGATCATCATCGGTCCCCCTTCTTCCTATTTCATTTGCACACCACCTGGAACAAGGGAGGAATTGTTATCAACTTTTCCTTGAGTGTAGATGTTTTCCTTGCTTAACCTGGCATCTAGTTTTCCCGAGTAAGACGTCACCCACATCTCATTGTTTTGCATGCTATTTTGTGTTTTCAAGGTCACTTGTGAGTTTTCTTCTTTGAGCCGACTTTGTTTTATCTATTTTGTATGCCTATCGGCCTGGACGCACAGGTCTGTGCTTTACAGGGTGAAGTATGGAACCTGGCCTTTGGTAGTACGGGTTCCATCTGATCGACTAGCAAACGAGCCAATTGTTGCCCCTATGTCTGGCATCTCGAGAAACTCTCCCTGTTACAGCCTAGGCATACAAGTTGCACACTTAGCGTTTTTTTTTTTAGGCAGAGTACGAAACCTGGCCTTTGGCACTTCAGGTTTCAATTCAATGGCCGGTAGATGAGCTGGATACCAGCCTTACGTCTGACACCCTCATTTGCTTTATCTTTCTTTGGCTGTCTTTCCTTCACACCCTCATTTAACCTTGCAACTAGCTTCACATAGACGATTCATTTTACTTTCATACTTTGTGGGTGAAAGTTCACCAAAACTGCTAGACTTCCCCCACGTTTTTCTTTTTTTTTTCTTCCTCTACACCATTGCCCGATGCTCACTTGTGCATCGTGGCCTCGGTGAGTGCCCCGAGACCTAACTTCTTGAGTCCTCGTGTGGCCCCGGGTGGATTTATCAATTTTTCAGCCAAATTTTCTAGTTTTCTTAGCGAGTGCCTCGAGACTTGACTCCTTGAGTCTTCGTGTTGCCCCAATCGAATTTACTAGTTTCCTGGTGAGTGCCCCAAGACCTGACTCCCTTGAGTCCTCGTGTGGCCCTAGGACGAATTCACTATTCTTTGGTTGAGTCTACCAATTTCCTGGTGGCTACATTTTAGCTTCTTACATCTCTTTTTCTGTTTTGGGATTGGTTGGATTAGGGCACGTCAAGCAACTCCTAATCACACAACCAGATCTTCCCTTCACAGTTCTCCATGCATTTTCATTAGCTTGTGCACCAATCACAGTAAGGAGGCTAGTTTAGGCTGGGTTGGCTGGGGGTGCTTAACACCTTCCCCACTAGTACTTTAGATCCTTACTCATTATCTCTGAGTAGCAAACCTTTTGTTTTGATTTTTTTAGAGATTTAACATTTCATTCTTGAGTTAAAGAGTATATTCTCTTCCTTTTCTTGTTTTCCTTGTTTTTCAGTAAAATAAGGTGGCGACTCTGATATTTTAATTATAACTTTCAATTTATTTCTTAAGTTTCATGTGCTTATTATTCTCTTAAATAGCTCCAACCATCATTTGGATTGAAAGAAGGGTAACAGCCTGACATATAGTTACATTGAAGCAGTGCATGTGTTTCCTTCCCATCATGTAGCTATAATGTCCTACAGTCACCAACTAGCTACACTGGCATGAGTACCTTTTGCAGTGGAGAGGTCAACCTTTGATCGAGTTGGCTGGAGGTGTCTAACACCTTCCTCACCAATACGCTAAGTTCCTTACCCTACTCTTTGTTTCTGCAGACCATTTTTCTTTTATTTTTCTGAGATGAGATGTCTCAACCCTTTCAAAGGATATGCTCCCTTCAATCTTGGTTTTCCTTATTTTCTTACCACAAAAATAAGGTGGTGTCTCCATTTTCTCTTTACTCTCCTCCACTTTTCCAAGAGTACCCCTACCTATTCTGTCACCCTAGCACGCTTCCTCGTCTCCGGAACAAGAGGTAACAGAGAGGGATGCAAGTAACATTCCTTTGGAAAGGAGTAGGGTGAAAAAGTCTTAGAATGTTAAATATATATATATACATGAGGGAACGTTTCAACAAGTTTTTTTAACTTTATCTCAATTTGTTTCTTATACAAACACCCTTTAGGGCCCATTTGTGCATTCAAAAAATAATTTCTTGAAAATTTGACAAATCTGGAAAATAGTTTCCAAGGTAAATTTGGAAAATAATTTTCAAGAAAAAATTTTCTTAACATTTGTGCACATCAAAGAAAATATTTTCTAGGTGTTTATGCAATTGATAGAAAATGAAGAAAATTTTTAAGATACATCATAAACTTATATAATAACATAAAAATTATCAAATATTATATAATGAATTAACTACATAATGTTATACAATTCAAATGTACCAATATATTTGTATAAAATATTTTAATCATAATTTTTTGAGAGAAAAACATTTATATATACTTTAATTGAAAATTTCAACATAAAAATAATAACTTAACAAATAATGCACTGTGTAGATATTGAAAAATGAACAATTACATGATGTACTTATTTGACAAAAATATACTAATGCATTTAATAAATAATAGTAATTAACAATTTGTATCAAAAATGAATAGATCAATGAACCCATCAAAAACGTGTAAAAGCTAGATTGATGAAAGTTTTAAGATTGCATGTGGAACGTGCATGGGAGAGAGAGAGAGGAGGGACTGGATTGGGGAAAAAAATTTCAGAAGATGAGGTCTGAACATTTTTTCTGCATGGGTATAAATACCTACTGCAAATGAGAAAAACATTTTTGCATGTTTCAAGTGCACAAATATTAGGAAAATTGGAAAAGTTTTTCTGATTTTCTAGGAAATATTTTCCTTGTGCACAACCCCCCACCCCTTTAATTTTTAAATTTTTCTCTCACTTTCCATTTTAGGGCTTAATTCTTGTGAATTCCTATATACCTGCACAAACACTTAAATTTTCAATTTTGTACATTTATCGTCACTTGCACAAACACCTTTTCTGATAATTAGTTTCTCATCATGTTCTATCATTTTTATTTCTAATCGAGAATTGAATTTTTACCAAATTTTTTCTCATCGACTGTATTTGGTGTAGGCCTTTTTAGCTTTGGAAGTAGAAAAAAGTAACACTCAAAATTATATTTATTAAACAAGAAAAAAATGCATTGATTTTTGAGTTACTCGACAAAACAGTAAAGATTTATATTTGTAATATTTGTATTTTTTTTAATATTTAAATAAAGTGTATAAAATAATGAAATTATATTTTTTTGATATTGATATAATTGAAAATTAGGGTGTATAAGAGTGATTCTCATGAAAAAAATTGTATAAAAAAATCCTCATGTTATCGTGATAATATAAGTGATTTTTATTATAACTAAATGGAGTCGTGTACATACAAATCCTCTTGTAAAAAGGACTATAAAGAACAACAACATGATATATATATATATTACTTTTTCATTTGAAATAAAAAAAAATCCCACCACAATGAATTTCCAAAAGAGAGAGCACAATCATTGGACCACACAGATGGTTGACACTTGAACTTTCGAATAAATCTATATATAATATTAATTGTTTTAAGCAAATACATGCTAGTGCACCAACAAATTAAAATAAAATTTGGGTTTCAATTTTTTTGTAACTTTCCTAATGCACAGACAACAGGAAAATCTAAAGGCTCTTTTCTAAATTTTTCTTTTCCCCATACCATTTTTCAACTGCACAGACAATAGCAGATTTTTTTCATCATGAAATGCTTTTACAAGAGAATCACTTATCAAAACCAATTCCATGTATATAAATACATACATATATATATATATATATATATACACACACATGCAAACTGTGTTTTTCATGCAGGAATTAATTAACAGATGAGAAGTCAATTATTATGCAAGTTTAATTAAATATATATATGTGTGTGTATATATACATATATATATATTCCTTACGCATGCTACTGATGTGATACTATTAAATAATGATAAGATTTAAGATTTAAAATTTAAAATTTAGCATGAATAAAGATATTTGTGGAAAAAAATGCTATGCCAAGCCCAGCCAAAGCCATGATGGGCAAATCCATCCAACCACTACCAGTAGTCCCACACATAAAAGATCTGCTTATCTACTTGTGGTCCCTTTGCATGGCCCTTCTTTTTTCTCTCTCTCTCTCCTTATTTATTTCTGACTTTTAGTAAAAATTAGCTTCAATAATTACGGAAACCTAGAATTAAAAGTGTGTAATTTAAATTATAAGATATTTAGAAATTTTTGTATGAAAATTTTTACATTAATAATGATACATCAAAGTTTGCAAAGATCCAACCTTAGTTTAATAGAAGCTTTTTTTATCAACTCCAAGATCAAATATCCTTTTGAGTTCCTTTTGAAAAGGTTTCTTTGAGAATCTCAATCTCACACAATAGAAGTAATTTTTGGTTTCAGTGAAAGTCATACCAAAATTAAGTCCAAAACACCTAATTCCCAATATGATCACCATCTTGATCTCCATCTCTTTGGTCTCATTCATCTCGAACTTTACTTACTGTGGAACCAATTTCAACAATTGTGAAGAGTTAGAATTGAGAATATATACTTTTGTAAATAGTAACGAAGTATCGTAGTAAATTGTGAAATAAAAATATATACAGTAACAATGATTTATAAAAATTTTAAGAAATTAAAGCTCCCAATTCCCAATATCTCCATCTCTCTCATTCTCACTCTCTCTGTATAGGTGTGTATGTATCTACCCATCTCTGGTTCCTTTCCAAGCTTCATGCTTGATGCCCCTTTCCACTGCCTTTTGCAATAGGTGAGATTTTAAATGGAAGTGGTTGTGGGGGAGGGGGGAAGAGGACCACCTCTCCACCTCAACCAGAGCAGCAGCAGCACCACTCCTACTTCTGGAATATTTTCCAGGTGCATCTATTCCCCTTCTCTCTGTGTTTCTCTCTCTACTGTTTGTCTTCTACCTTTACTGATCTCTCTCTCTCTCTCTCTCTCTCTATATCCCTATGGTGTGTTGTTTGTGGAGGAGGTAGACGACGTATAGGGCCGGCAAGGGAGGGAAGGGAGCAGCCTCCACTACTACCACCCCCAAAACCCCATCTGCTATCCCCTTGTTGGCAGTAGTGGCGCAGACCCAACAGGAATGGAAACCTGATCGTCTGAAGAGGAGAGCGATCGAGGTCGAGAAGAGAGCTGGGAGAGGGAAGATCCAGCTAGGTAGCTAGGGTTCATGATCATTTAGTCTGCAACAAAACGAAACCCAAGCTTTCTCCTGCCATGGGGATTCGTGTCATGTTGCCTGCACCTCCCCCCAACTTGCTGTGATAACTCCCGGGACCATCCATGGAGTGAGGCTAGTAGCCATTCGTGTATGTATACATACACACACACACACACATATAGAGAGAGAGAGTGTGTGTGTCTGTGTGTCTGTGTGTCTGTGTGTGGCTGGGTGGGCGGAGTAGTGTGTTGTGAGGTGGGTTTGGGTGCGGCAGCGCGCTAGCACCACCATCGTCGTCCAAATCGAAGCTTCCCCATCGGCCGGCGGCGGTGGGTACATGTCCTAGCAGCTAGCCGGCCAGCCACCAACCAAACAGCTAGGTGTCCCTTCACCTTGCTCCGGCATCTTCACCGCATCACATCAAGGTGATCATTAGGGTTTCGATCGATGCACACACACACATGTGCACGCATATATGGTATAGATTGTTGTCTTGTAGTCTATTCTTGACTGCATATTATCATCAGAAGAGACTTTTATAAGCACTTACAGATTCTTCGACTATATATATATGTGTGTGCACGCGCGCGTGCACGCACATCGGTACATGTTGTGCAACGGTGGTGGTAGCTAGCTAGGGTTATTTGAATGATTGGAAGAAGCTGATGGAATCTTAATTGGGTTCGTTTTTGATTTGTTGAATTTGATAGATATAGAAGAAGGGAGGAGGCCGGTGAGGAGGGCTGTGTGATCATCGGACGGCGAGGTATGCAGAGCTACGAGGCTAATCCGGAACTGTTCAGCTTGCAGACGGGCATGGAGATGCTGGGGATGGCCACCAAGAGCACCGGCCGGGAGCAGTCGACGGCGCAACAGTACTACCAGCAGCAGCAGCACCACCACCACCACCACCACCACCACCAGCATCAGCAGCAGCAGCACCACCAGCACCAGCACCAGCAGGCGCAGGAGGTGGCGGCGGACCAATTCAACAACCTCATGGTGGTGGACGAGTCCTCCCTGAGGTGCTTATTCCCCGGCAGCCAGGGGCTGTCCTTGTCCCTCTGCAACTCCACACCCCCCACCATGCCCTTGCAGGCGCAGCAGATGGATCGTGGCCAAGGCCAAGCGCAAGGCGGCGGCGGCGGACTGATGCAGCAGGAAGCCAGGTTCGTCGTGCCACACCAAGGCTTGCTGGTCTACCACCACCAACACCAGCAGAAGGAGGAAGAGGTGATGAGGAACTGCAAGTACTTGCTTCCGGCGCAGGAGCTTCTCAAGGAGTTCTGCAACATTCTTCCCGCCGGCGCCTTGGAGGCGCAGAAGAAGAAGAAGAACGCCGCACAGAGACCAGCAAGCCAGTACTGGCCGGAAGGTCGAGGTGGGCAGTCTTCCTCCTCCTCCTCCTTCTCCTCTGCCCCTTGGAGCTTGCAGTCTCTGGACATCCTGCAACTCCAGAGAAGAAAAGCCAATCTTTACGCCATGTTAGAAGAGGTACACACATCAAATTTGATGCTGATAACATTAATTCTCATTCAATCTTCAACCCAATCAATTAAAATTCTCTTCTCTCGAGGTTCGTCTTCTCTCTCTCTCTCTCTCTCTCTCTCTCTCTTCTTCTTCTTTTTCTTTTCTTGCATTACAAGAGAAGAAGATTCAAGCATGATGATGCACAGGCCTGAGACAACAGAACAGCACCATTTCAGGAAACTCCAAACCAGTAGATTCATAATTGTGGGTTGGGAGCAGCACTGCTGTTCTTGCTCTTCTGTGACCTCCTGCTTTGGACTGATTGTTGATTCTGTGAACTCGATCCCCTTTCACTTTTGGACTTCTGATTGTTCAATTTCATCTTTACACTAGCAACCATATATACATATATATATATATATTATATATATGCATGTACATGTATGGTGCAGTGCCAGCAGTGTGAATCAACATATATTCTGCTGATCATGCATGCAGGGTATGTTTATGTCTTGAAGATTGACAATCGATGAATCTGTTGATCGATCAGGTGTTAAAAATTCATCTTAAAATCAATTAGTGATGAATAGAAGAGTTCTTTGTATATTAAGTTTAATTTATTTGTTATATTCTATTTTAACATCGTGTCCTAACTTGTGATGATGTGTTGTGTAGTGTGTGTGGATATCATTGTTTGCAAACCCTAGATCGAGTTGTTGTGATATAATTAAGATGCATGCATGCCGATAAACCCTAGATGAATGAGTTTGGAATTTTTTGATGATTGGAGCAGGTGGACGGGAGGTACGGCAAGTACCGAGATCGGATGAGGGAGGTGGTGGGGTCGTTCGAGGCGGTGGCGGGGGAGGGAGCGGCGGGGGTGTACACGACGCAGGCGTCGAAGGCGATGTCGAGGCACTTCCGGTGCCTGAGGGACGGGATAGTGGGGCAGATCAGGGCGACGAAGAAGGCGTTGGGGGAGAGGGAGCCGGACGCGCCGGGGTGCACGAGGGGGGAGACGCCGAGGCTAAAGCTCCTGGACCAGTGCATCAGGCAGCAGAAGGCGTTCCAGCAGGGCGGCCTCACCGACACCCACCCCTGGCGGCCGCAGAGAGGCCTCCCTGAGCGCTCCGTCTCCATCCTCCGCGCCTGGCTCTTCGAGCACTTCCTCAATCCGTAATTGCTCCTCCCTCTTCCTCCTCTCATCACTCATTGATCGATGATTCAATTTTGATTCAGAAACCCCACACACACACTTGCATCAACAAGCACATCCATCTGGAACACTTGATCCATCCATCCATCAGTGATTAATTAATTAATTAATTAATTAATTAATTCAACCCATTTAGCTAGCTAGGTTTTACCACTTAATTAGCAGATTCATGTAACTCTAGTTCCAGAATCATTTTGATTTCAATCATCATCTGATACATCAACTTGAATTTTTTCATATATGGTGACATACACATATATATATATATCCTAGCTTGTTAATAAAAAATTGATAGGATATATGAGCATGGTTTAATTAGGGCGGGCGGGCGGGCGGGCGAGCGGGGGAATACACATATGCATGCTAGGTGTTTGTTTGAAGGTCCCAATCAGAAGCACACCAGCAGCAGCTCTGAATCTAGCCGCCTACATGTACATAATTGTGTCAATTGCGTAAGACATAATTGAGAAAACAAGACCCCCCCCCCTCCCCCAAACAGAGAAAGCCTACCACACACCCACAACATTACCATCTGTGGACGCCGGCCGGTCCACCACATTTATCTCCACCAGCTACCATTCCCAACCATGCATGGATGACATCCACACAGCCCCCTCTTCACACTAGCCTAGCCATAGCTGTTGCAACGCAGTTTTCCAACCCTCCACCCAGCTAGCTAGCCCATAATATTCCACACACATCATGACTTTCTTGTTACATTAATCAATCAGAAAAGATAAATCATGATGTTATACCAATTAATCAGAAAAAAGATAAATGGGGGCTGATTACATGTTTGATTCTTACATGTCTTGCCTCAATTCTATGTGTTTATATATACATGTCACAGGTATCCAAGTGACGTCGATAAGCACATCTTGGCAAGACAAACAGGACTATCAAGAAGTCAGGCAAGTAGTAATCCAAAGGGATCTCTCTCTCTCTCTCTCTCTCTCTCTCTCTCTCTCTCTCTCTCTCTCTCTCTCTCTCTCTCTCTTTCTCTTTCTCTTTCTCTTTCTCTTTCTCTTTCTCTTTCTCCCTCACTAACTTAACCCTTTAATTTCTATCCCTTTCTGATAAGAACCCACAACCCCC
>JAMKPZ010005045.1:0-18264 GCA_024699675.1 Amphibolis antarctica | reverse complement strand
TAACAATTTGTTGGTCAGTGACTTTGTCATGTACAAAGTCTCCAACTTATTCCACAAGCCCAAAGCTGTGGATTCATCAGCTACTTCAATAATAACTTCATCCGACAGACATAACAGTATGGTAGAATGAGCTTTTTCTTCTTGTTGCTCATAATCTGCAGGTTTTTCATCCATACTTAACCCCTTATTTAAAGGAGCCCAAATACCCTGTTGTTTAAGCAGAGCTTTCATTTTAATCTGCCACAGACTGAAGCTATTTTTCCCATTGAACTTATCAACTTTCATTACTGGCATTGACATTTTATTTTTAAAAAATATAAAATGCACCACAACACTTCTGATCAAACTAATTTCAAATTTCCAAAATACTCAATACCTCCTTTTCAAAAACTGACAGTCTCAATAAAGATATGTATCATTCATAATCACAAAAAATTGATTTCTGTCAAAAAAGATCTCAAAGCGCCAATTTCAAAGTCAAAAGGCTCCACCTCAAATGGATCAAATCACTCGATTTGAACCCCAAAAATAAATTAGCCCAAATGACCCAAAAGGACTAACCTGACCTGACCTAGCCTGGACGCTGGTCAGGTAGTGGGCTAGCTTGGATGCTGGTCAGGGTGCGGGCCTGACCTAGCCTGGTCAGAACCCGAACGGGCGCACGGAGGACAACTGGGCGCGGTCGACTGCGCGCGGGTGGGTCAGGGCTCCGGCGGCTGTGCGCGGGTGGATCTGCATGCGGATGCTTGCGCGCAGGTGGATCTGCGTGCGGGTGGCTGCGCGCAGTCTAATCTAGGTGCCGGACGACTGCGTGCATGCTGTTCTGAGCGAGGACGAGTGCGCGCAGGCTGATCTGGACGCACACGGGTGGATCCTGGGTTGCCGACGGGCGCGCGGGCTGCCTCCTGCGTGATCGGCTGCGTGCGGCCTTGTCTGAGCTCAGAAAATCAGTGGATTTTTGGCAAAATCCGTGGATTCGAAAACTAACCCTAACTCAAGGCCACTTCCTCCAATAAGCTCTGATACTACTTGTTATGCGTGGTAACCAAAGAAGCACAGCGGAATCAAACGGAAGAGTGAGCGATGAGAAAGGGAAGAGGAGAGGATCGCCAAACAAGACACACAAAGGGAGTGCACACCAGATTTTACGTGGTTCACCCTAACTTAGGGCTGGTCCACGGATGGAGAGGGAGAGGGTTTTCTTCTTTTGAAGGCTAGGGTTACAACTCTCTTCTCATGCCCTTTGGAAAATCCTAGCCAAGCTTATATAGTGCTTGGGTTTTCCAAAGGACCAAAATGCCCCTTATACTAATTACATTATTAGTATCATTCAAAACATAATACAACACATGGCTTGACCAGCTTGCCTTGATTCTTCTAACAATAAAGGATATTTTCCTAACGGTATCTTAGTTTGGTAAGAAATAAAACTTGGTATTGTTTACAACTGAAGCTGAGAATGTAGTTGCAACTTTATGTTGGCAACCTTTATGGATGAAAGCAATCAATGATAGATTATGGGATAAAAATTGGATACACAGTGTTATATTGTACTAATGGAAATGCAATAAATCTCTTCAAAAATCATGTGCATCATGCAAGAACCAAGTATATCAAAGTAAAATATCATTTTCTAAGGGATCTTTTTGTAAAAAGGGATATTAAATTGAAATTTCTTTCTTTTGAAGATCAATTGGCAAAAACTTTCACAATACCCTTTAATGGGCAATAATTTATTAGGTAAGGAGAAATTTAGGAATTTATTACTTAAATGATGGTTGAAAAATTTGTTATATAAAACATAGTTGAGATCGGATGTTCATATAGTCTTTAGTTGTCTGTCTTGAGGAATGGATTTATGAATGGACACCCATTACTAGAATCTGATTTTCTTTGTAAAAGTTTGCACATACTTGAGTAGATATCTGTTGTATGCTATGGACATCCATTCTACTGTTGATATTGGTTATCCAATTAGGGTTTCTTAAGTCCTTTTTATAGTTAATGTTAGCCACTCATCCAAAACACACTTTAAAACCCTTGCTAGTGTGTATTCACTCGAAAGAACTTGTCTAGCAAGTTCCTCTCTAGAACGAAAACTCAAAGAAATGGGTAGAAAGAGGGTAGTAAGCAGAATGTCACGTCCAATAGAAGACGACAGGACGAGCAACAGAAACAAAGAGACAGGTAGCTCGTCACGACCTATAGAAGGAATCTGAAGAACTTGAGGAACAACAATAAGCTGTTGTTACTAAATGGAAGATTGGTAGATTTTTTTGGAATAGACAATGCTAAATGGAAGATTGGTAGATTTTTTTGGAATAGACAATGTTAGATAGCTGTTTGATGCTCAATACTTGACTATTTCAATTATCTAGAAACTGTCACTGTATATTCACTGATAATCAGGGCAGTTTATGCCAATATGATTGAAGGTAAGGAATTTGATTGCTATGTACTTGGAAATCTTTTCAAGTTGGATGAGACATTGTTAGTTGCAAGTTTAGGAGTAACAGACCAAGGGGTAGATATTACATCACCCCTATATATACTAGAATGAGATACTGCTGAAATAAATAAAGCAATAGGGAAGGAATTATTGAGGGAAGGAGAATAGACAGTGAACGACTTAAATCCAATTGTCAGAATGTACCCCTATATATACTAGAATGAGATACTGCTGAAATAAATAAAGCAATAGGGAAGGAATTATTGAGGGAAGGAGAATAGACAGTGAACAACTTAAATCCAATTGTCAGAATGGTAGCCCACATTGTTAATATTTATTAAAAGAAAGGGTACTATAATGAACTAAGTGAAGGAGCATATAAAGCTACATATGCAATAATAAAAGGGTTGCAAGTGAATTGGATAAGAGTATTCTTATTGTGCAAAAAGAGATATAGGGCAAAAAAAGTACTTCATTGACTAGGAAAACTACAATATATAAGGTATAAGATAAATGGATCCATGACCCATATATCATTACATTCAACTATTACCACACTTCCCGTCAAACTGGACAGTATATGTTTGTCATGCCCAACTTGTTACAAATGTAATCAAATACACTGATTGAACCCTTTTGTGAGAATATCAGTAAGTTCTTTAGAGGACGATGTATGTGTTGTACAGACAACTCCTTTTACTACTAGATCTCGAATAAAGTGGCAATCAATCTCAATATACTTAGTATGCACATGAAAGGTTTCAATTTACTAACTGGATAAAAGGTTAACTGAAAGTTCGAGAATGTATAAGGTGTTCTCAAGTTAGATTCTGAAGGTAACATGAACAGTTCCCTTACTAGAAATACAACAAGAGCGGCCATCGACAATTATAACACTATGAAGATTAGGAAGCTATTATAGGTGGGAGAAAAGGGTAGAACAACCTGTCATGTGTTGTGACGCTCCTGAATCTACTATCCAAGGATTATCCCCCTTAGCTACCATAGCCCTTTCCATACCTAAGGTGGATGCTAAAGCAGTCGTTGTAGAGTCAGAAGTCCACAACTACATGAACCTCTCATAGTTTGCTTGGGAGATAGTCACTATCGGAGGTGTAGGAGTTGGTGTAGGTGTCCTAATAGGATCAAAAGTCTCAGTGGTAGCATGAGCCCAAACTAGTTTGCCAAACTTCTCCTAACATCTGTCAAATTGGTGATTTGTTTTGCCACAGTGAGAACAGGGAGCTCTTCGTCTCCTAGAATCGGAATCTATACACTCCTTGTTTATTGGTCTAACCTTTGACAATCAAGGTTGAGGCATCTTGCGTAACTGGAGTGCTTGCCTTAGAAATGCGAAGCACGTGAGTAAAGGTCATGCCCAAATTTGGAGTAATCTTACCACCTAAAAGTTGTCTTCGAACTTGGGATGCTAGATCTATAGGAAGATCGGACAGAAAGGTAGCAACTTGTAGATCATTCTTGTATCGTTGTAAAACGGCTGGATCTATAGTGGCAGGTTGATAAACATTAAGTTCCTCAAACAATGTGCACACATTGCCATAATACTCTTGTACAGTTTGATCTGTCATTCGCAAATTAAAAATCTGCTCATATCTCATAAACTCGTAAAATGTTATGTTCCTTCACATACATTTGTCTCAATGTGTCCCAAATAGCCTTGGCAAGACGTAACATTATGACTCCCCTTGCTACATGTGGCTTCATACTATTTTCCAGCCATGTAACTACAGCTAAATTGTTGGTAAACCAGTCATCGGAGGAGGCTTCCTTGATATTGGGTGGTGGTTGAACCGAATGACCACTCTTTCTTTGTGCAGCAACAAACATGAAAAAACTCTTGGTCCACATCAAGTAGTTACGGTCACTGAGCTTCACTGTAGTTCCTGATTGTTGTTGAATGACTAAATCACGTTGAGTCATCACACAAATATCCTCAACAAAGATGAAAAAAAA
Source organism: Amphibolis antarctica (assembly GCA_024699675.1). Classification (NCBI taxonomy): domain Eukaryota; kingdom Viridiplantae; phylum Streptophyta; class Magnoliopsida; order Alismatales; family Cymodoceaceae; genus Amphibolis; species Amphibolis antarctica. Next base: position 13,841 of record JAMKPZ010005045.1, on the reverse strand, counting down.
CAGAACAACCCACCTGAAGGTTGTAAGAATGAGAAAGAAGGCAGAATTCAGTAGCCGCATGTCTGTAGGTTGAAAGTGATCTTGAAAAATATCACATCACCGACATCCGTGCACATTGGACGTGCATTGGATGTTGGACATGCGTCTGTATGGATGCGTCCCGCATAGATGCGTCTCACGTGGACAAAGGTGTTTCGTGCAGATGCATTGCATGTCTCTTGTAGACGCATCCAGGGACGTGGCGGCAGCAGTAGATGAGGTGGACTGTTGTGCCCTAAATCTCCTTTGGCTCTAGTACCATGTGCAAAAAGAGATAGGGCAAAAAAGCTACTTCATTGACCAAGGAAACTACAATATATAGGGTATAGGATAAGTGGATCCCTAATTGGATATCCATCACCTGTATACCATTACATCCAACTATTACCACACTTATCATATCTAAGAAGAATCAAAATCAAGCTATTCTATGGGTTGGCTTAACAATACTAAGTACTGTGTATAGATGCTAGTAGCTACAGTAGCATAAAATTAAAGATAATACCAATTGGAACTCTAACATTTATTAGATCATCCAAAGAAGAGTCTGAAGCGATGAAAATCAGTGATGAGGAAGAAATATCAGAAAATGACTTAGCTGCTCCTAAAGATTGTGAAGAAATCATTTGACTAAATCCAGGAGCTGCAAATAGAATTTGAAAGTCAAATATAAAGGATGGAGAAAAAGATGAATTAAATGCATGTCAATGTCTTAGAAGTCATTAATCAAGCCAAAGAAGAAATCATTCAAGAAACAAAGGATGCAATTTTGATTCTTCAAAACTTAAAGTTCAGGGGGAGCTTAATTAAAATCATTTTTTATCACTACAGAAAAATGTTTTTGATAGGAGAAATTTGTATGTGTCACTGAAATGTTGTATACTTACACATTATTCACTCTCTGTTATATGCCTTAACCGAAGTGACGACAATTTTATAGATATATTGTGCATTTTCCATGCTTAAATTATTATACTTGCAATCGTAGTAGTTGCATTGGGAGCATTCTTGTGTGGATATTATTTGCAGAGGGAACATGATATGTACAGTTGCCACTTCTAGGACAGAACTGAAAAATGGGGAGCTTCACCTTTTTGATATTGACAGGGGGAGAAAATATCCCAACAGTTTTTTGATGAAGTTCTTATATAGTACTGTATGGTCAATTCTATTTATAAACTTAACTGTAAAAAGTTCTGTTATCATCAAAAATGAAGAGATTGTTAGAAATTTTCTTTTAATGTTGCAAAACTTAAGTGTTGTAAATCAGCATGTTAAGTCATCTGAAAGGAGTAATGAGTCATTTGGAGAAGTAGAATCGAGACAACTGTTAGCTGAAAAATATTATGAAGCAAATCTGAAAAATATCAAGAAAAAACTTGGCAAAGCTACCTAGAATGTTGAGAAGAAATTCGGTAAATACCGAGAAGACTTGACACACCATGAAGAAATCCAACAAATATCAAGAATTTGGCATGTCGAGGAGAGATTCTGTAGATATCAAGAAGACTCTGGCAAGCCGTAGATTCTGTAGATAAAAGCTACAATAAATTGTCCATACTGAAGCACAGTTGAAGAATCTGGTCAGATCAAATTGTCATCCGGTAAGACCGTGATTTAGGGGTGGACTCTGCTTTAGAAGTAAGTCACCTTTTTGGATTGCTGTTGACCTCACCGATTACCCATTAGAGTACTTAGTGAACAAGTTAAATATCCCTGGTTTGTCGGTTGTCCATCTATTGTATCGGAAGTCCGGTTAGAGTTTTTGCTTCTCTTGCCTTAGTCTCATTGTGTTTAAGTTATGGTGGATTGCCTTTATTAGCTCTGGTCAGTACTGCATGTTGGACGCTTGTTTTAGAGTGTGCTCTATGTGTTTCGGTCGATCATATTTGAGTTATGTTAGACCACTTAGACCTTCTATCGGAACTTTGTTTGATGTCGGTCATCCCTTCTGTTAGTGGCTCATAGGTCTGCACGTGTAGCTCCTAAGCACACCAACTTTGATCATTTAAAAGGTTTTTGGAACAATGATCAATCACTCAATCGTAATTCACTTAATGAGTCATCTTTGATCCTAACAGTCTTCACTTAATTCACTCAAAATCAACATCAAATTCTACATTCAAGTGTTGTCAACACTAACAGATGATACACGACACTTTCAATGGCAATGAGAAGTTTTGGTACCAGTCTAGATGGTAGGTCGTAATTAAGATGAAACCTTACAATCGATTTTTTAGTTTGTTGTGGAAATTTGTACTGAAAAATGTCCGTGCCCTAATAATTTAATTATTCTTCTAATAGTGGGTTCTAACAGTACAAAATTTCTGTTAGCTGTGATTATGGACTTTGGAAATTCAACTTCTAGTCCAACATACAGATGAAGGGATACTAAATTTTTTGTCACTTGCAGGGACATTTTGAAATATTAAGCTTGAATGGCACATATAGTCCCGGTCATGATGCGCAAGCAGATGGTCTCTGTAGCCTCAGCATATGTCTGTCTGATTCCGATTTCAAAGTGTTTGGCGGTTCAGTATCTGGGCAACTCCTTGCAGGTAGCCCCGTGCAGGTAACTTTCAGAATACCATGTAATTTCTATGTGCACAGGGCTTTCAGAATACCAAATTTGTGACTCAGAGAGTAAGGGATTTGTGTTTTTGAAAATGATGAGAAATAATGTAAAATGGTAGAAAATAATAGATCAAAATTTTCATTATTTCTCATCTTTTTTCGTTATTTCAAAAAGAATAAACCCCCTTACCCTAAATTGATGCTTCTTTGCAAAATAACGGCAATAAGTGAGAAAATTATGTGGAGTAATTGCAATAATTCATTTCCCTACCGTGGCCAATTTGTTTTACTTCCCTGTTGTATTCATGGCCCTTTGTGGGTTTGAACCGAATCAAATATACTTGAACTTGGAAGATTTAGTTGGCCTGATTTGTAGGGATTTCTTTTTGTAGTTAACGGTGGCCAGTTTCGAGCGCCATGGGGTACGAGCAGCGAGCAAGCCTGGGATCGACGTACAACTTGGTGATGGTGCTGGATCTCCAGTCGATGGTGACGATGATCAACAGATGGTCTGTTCTAGCCCAACGCATGCTCAGGCTGCGGCTCAACCTAGCACAGGGCAGGTGGCGGGAAGAAGTAACCCTAGAGACATTGACTTGAGTCTGAGCAGCTGATGTTTTACCCAACCCTTGTCCAATGCTTAATGTGGATGTATGACATACCGCAGGAGTGTTGGCTAGATTAGCTGTGACCAATGTGCATATGTGATGTGTTAGGTCTTGCTCTTTCTCCAGCCAAAGATGGTGGGTACATTGAACAGATCGATCCGGGCATTTGAAATTTTAGTCAGGTAAAAAAATTCCAAAGAAATGTTGAAGTTTCGTTTATTAACGATCTTTAAGTTCTAATTTTAGTTCTCAATTGGAATATCTCGATATCAAATGTACCTCAAGCTTTGCAGCTTTACTTCATGCGGCAATCTTTTCACTCTCTTGGTATGGAAGCTGAACTCATGATCTTTGGTTTAAACATGGAATCTTTTCTCGTAACCATGCCCGAAGAAGACCAAACCATCTTTTCCGGCATCTCTCCCACAATTAAAAGCCCAAACAACACATGATCACATGAAATTAACAGCTTCAACATCTACAAGCTACACGCTTCAGGCTCATTTATTTTGTTTGCAAGTAGTGTCAACAGAAGAGATGCTTCCAGCATCACGCTCATAAGACTGGTATAACCATTACATACAGTGCGTACGCAAGCACAAACTATGTAATGCTTGATGCTTCAAGCGAAAGAGATTCAATATTAAGTCGTTATTGTAATATCCAGGGGGGTATAGATAACCCTTATTAGAGCGATCCAAGCATGGGCTGGGCGCAGCTTCAACGTCCTAAGCATTTAAGACAGACCCAGCAGTTTCTTTACGTCTTTCTGCAATAAAATGGGAGACAGACAGACAATAAGGGAATGCATTAGGATCAAGACATGAACACAAATAGGCCATTCAGAAAATGTTGAGCATATAATTGGGTGGGTGTTACCTCAATGCTCAAAGGTGAGGTGGTTGGGGCATAGCGATCCACTGCCCGTCCCTCCTTGTCAATCAAGAACTTTCCAAAGTTCCACTTTATGCTGTCTCCAAAGATGCCACCTTTGCTGGATTTTAGGAATTTATACAGGGGTGTAGTGTTCTTTCCATTCACGTCAACCTAACACAGGAATTAACATACGGGTGATTCAAACCTACAAATACCTCACATGATGTGTTTTTTCCATATGAAATCAACCCACGTTATGTAAATAGTAATATAGGGGTTATTTGTTTGTACGGTGAGTTGATGTGATGTTTATGTTTTTCAAAAAAATTATACGATTTATAATATAAGTATTTTAATATAATTTTTTATTATAAAATGTTAAAATTATTTAATAAATAAATAAATATGCATACTAAAAAACACTTATACAAACAAGGCCATAGAATAGCTACAGCTTTCAACAGAGGATTTTCAGGCAATTAAAGTACTAAGCCCAACAAGCCTCGTGCAGAAAAATTTCCCTGCTTACCATTGACTATCATTAGCTGAAAGAGATATCATCAAGTACATTGACACAAATATTGCATGTACATGATCTCTTGTATCTATTTATCTAGCTATCTAGATTTCTAAATTTATAGAATATACACTCCATTGTAGTTCACCATAAACGACAGCTTCTAAAAGTCATGGATCAAATATTGGACTGAACACTAAAAATTTTGACGGACAAGGGTCATGGATGTGTGACATACCTCATCACTCATCAGATGCTGTAAGTTTCACGGAATTAAAAATAAGGTTGATTAAAGCTACCTTATCGAAGATGGGATACTCAGCCTTGAAACGGGTGCAAGCGAACTCTAGTATCTGCTCATTGGTTCCAGGTTCTTGCCCTCCGAATTGGTTGCATGGAAAAGCCAAAATTTCAAAATCTGCGTGATTTGGAAGAATCCAATCATCAAGGAGTGACGAAGAATATCGAGTTAAGATCGAAAATCATTATAAAATGCTTTCTTAAAATTTGCACCAGCAGGAACCAGCTAAACCAAAATAAGAATGCTTATCCAAGGAACCAAATGACGAACATCACTGAGAAACGAAAAAAATCGCACCTTTATCCTTGTACTTCTCATACAGCTGATTGAGCTCTGTGTAGTTGGAATTAGTTAGGCCACTGAAACAGAGAATCACATCACCAAGGACACAATCAAGAACAATTAAGACTTGAAACATACAGAAACAATGTCCAAAAGACACAATAACTTCTGAAATCCAGCATAAAGAGAGAAGATCAAATTCCACGCTCAATCCAAAAAATATATACCACTGAGATGCAACGTTAACGATCAGAAGAACCTTCCCCTTGTAAGCACTGAGATCAACATCATCACCCCTAGCATCCTGCAGAAGACCGACACGATCGATCGATTGTACTTGAGACATCAAAATAAACCCCAAAAGAAAACGGGGCGGCGGATTAGAAAGAAGAAAACAAGGAAAGGGGAGGTTGGGGTGTGACGCTTACCTTGACGGTGAAGTCATGAACGGAATCGCCGGTGTTGGAAGAGTTCCCAGCCATTTTTCCGGGACAAATCTGCGGCCGGCCGCCGGGGCGATCGCTGAACAGAGTTCTCGGTTCGCAAGCAAAGGTATCTTTGGTGTTTGTTTGTGATATTCGAAGTTATTGGGTGCGTTAACGAGTAATTTTTTTTTTAATGTTAGAAGTTAAAAAAAATTAAAGTTAAATTAATTTTATAAATAAAGTTAAAATTATATAATAAATGTGTATTTTTTTTTTTTTTTGAAAAGGTTAAAGGTATCATGTTACACGTCACCAAATGTTAACTATCTGAACACTCCCAGGATTAATCGAAGACTCTTTCGCAATCACAGAACAGTTTCTCTATATTTCTGCCTACAACTAAGGACTTTTTGTTAAGCATACGTGAGACACTTCTCTCTGGAACGTAATTGGACACCTAATAGAAACAAGGTTCTTACCCTAAACAAACCTAAAACCAATTTTTAGGCTTGACTTCCAGCAGATCTATGACATGATGAAGTGAATAATCCACATGTTTCTCAACAGTGGACGTCTCAAACACCTTTTAAAAGACCACGATCGGCTCTTGCTAAAAAGTTGGGAAATGGAAATAGAAATAAAAATAGAAACGGAAACGGAAAAACGGAAAGTCCAAGTGAATTGAAAAAGTCCAAGTGTTTGTGTACGTGGAAAAGTTTGAAAAATTAAAAAATTAAATTTTTTGTAAAAAATTTAAAAATTATGTACTATTTGAAAATAATGCACAATACATGAAAATTATCAAATTTTCATGCAGGTTGCTGTAGTAGTGAACCCCCTTGTGTTTTATGCAGTGGTAATTTTCTTTTCCAATTTTGTGATCACCGAAGCGTGATGAGTTTTGAGGATTTCCTTGTGATTTATTTGTTTTTATGGATGATGCAAATTATATTGAAAATTTGGTTTAGGATTTGCGATGCATTTGCGTACGTGAAATTGATCAGAAATGAATTGACAGGAATTCATTTCTTGAGTGGAATTGAATTGGGAAGAAATAAATTTAGTACAGAGGTATTTGTATACTTATCTAAATTGAATAGAATTAGAAATTAGAAGCTCGAGTTAGCTAAATTCAAGACGATTCAAATCATATGAGCATAAACTTCATTTTTGTTCTAAATTGAAAAGTAAATAGTATCAACGAAAATTAATTGAATTTAATTCTACTGATACAAATAAATGATCAATAAGAATTAAATTTATTTTAATTTAATTCTTATAAATTCTATCCTTGATGACAATCATCTTCCTCTGATATCATCTCTGCAACTATATCCTTCAAAATTCTGCCACTATCTCTATTGAGGTACAACCTTTCTTTGTCTACATACAAAACTACCATGATAACATTGGCTATATATATGTTCTCATTGAAACACAAGAAATGGAAGTTGCATGGAAGTTGCATATCATTCATAAAAAAAAGAAAGGTCTGCCATAGTTGTGTGTTCTTGTTGAAACATATGTTCTTATAATTGAGAATGTGATGCCATAGCCATGAAGAAATCTTGTGGCATTATGAATTAATTGATCCATTTTGAGGTGTACAAAACTGTTCTTATATTGTGGATCAACTTGAATAATGTCATTTAGGTTTGTGCATGGTTGATCTATACATATTATTATTAGTAATATCATTCAGGTTGACATTATGTCAACTTACCATAGTTGATCTATACATATTTCTCTCTGTAATGGCCAACCATGTCTTTGATAGGTACGACATGGTTAGATGAGTTAGTGTTTAAATTAGACTTTCATGTTTTCGCGATGGTACAACATGACATGTGAGTTAGTCCAACGTAACATGAAAATAATTTTTAAACTTTTTTAAATTTTATATTTATTTTAATATATTTTTTTAAGTTGTATATATATTGCATATAACTTATTGGTTTGAGTTTTTGTAATAAGTGATAACATGGTTGTAAGTTTAAATCTTACCTTTTTTTAATCATTTTTTAGTATTTATAAATTATATTAAATTTATATTATTTTTTAATAAAATAAAAAATAAGTAAAAATTAAATCATAACCGATCTGTGCCTGTACTATTATAATAATTAATATAATAAATATTATTTATTATTTTATTATATATTTTATTTATTATTCATTACAACTTTAAAAAAATATTATCATCACTTTTAAAGAATGAATATTGATATTAAAATTTTATTTTTTAACGTTGATATAATTGAATATTGATATTAAAATTGTATTTTTTAACGTTGATATAATTGAATATTGATATTAAAATTTTATCTTTTAACGTTGGTACGATTAAATGTCCTAATAAAATTAATATAAAAAAATTATCTTAACAATCTATCCACGTCATCGTAAATTTGAAAATAATTTTTTAATTTCGAAAGTGACTTATCCAACGCGGTCCAAGAATACGCTGGCGAAGCACAGGCGTGGGTGGTCGTGGCTGAGTCATCGCCACGCCCGACGACAGACATCAAACAAACCACATCTCCTTCCCTCACTTTCACGTTTCTTTTGACGGAAAGAACGATGATGGCAATGAATATATTCATTTTAATGTAAGAGTACAAAAAAATAACAATAATTTAAAAATTACGTTTATTTATTAAAATAATAGTTTTTAAAAAAATTCTTGTTTTACCCTTGAAAGGTTTTTTTGTTAATAATATTTGTAAGAATAACCTGTTTAATAAAAATTTCCTTAATTTCACTTTTAATTCTGTGTAAATTCTAACGTATGATTATTATTATATAATAATATAAATTGTAACGTATGAAATTTATTACATTAATTATTATTTTATTTTTTTCATTGCTTTCAACTGTAACTCCGTTCAACGTAGAAACTAACTGGAACCGTTCCCACACATACCCAATGCATGCTTTCCAAATTCCAATCCCTTGGAAAGTGACACTTCGCCTTCCTTTTCCTTTTGAACGTTCAATAATTCAATTAATGGTTCTAAATTTCTAATATATATACTCTTAATATTAATAAAGAAAGAGTATATGATTTTTTCCACCAACCCTCCGGCGGAACACCACATGTGTTGCCTTGCATTCATTGATAACTGTGTTTGTTTGTATGTTTTGATATTACGTAACTATTTTTTTTTATTACATATTAAAATATTTTGTGGTATATTTATTAAATAATTTTTATATTTTTTAATATTTATAAAATTAAAATAATATTATTATCATTTTATCATAAATCATATATTTTATCGTAAATCATAAAAATGCCTGAGGAGTGACTACCATTGTATCATCGTGACTTATATTGCATCGAATAATATATTCCCTCGCACCAAAATACAAAGGTATATTTGTTGTAGATGTAAAATTAGGTAAAGTGACGTTTTTGAGAATGTGTAAGATTTACAATTAAAGTAATTTTTATTATAGAATGTTATTAATGTTTTTTAATAAATGTACTGTACATTGCAGTAGTACATAGTGATTATGTGAATATTAAAAACTCACGAGTCTTTTATTACATAATTTATTATACAATTTTAACATTATTTATTTTATTACTTTTAATTTCATTTTTCTATCGTTATTGAAACTAACTTTACAATAAGTAAAATAAAAACAAATGCACCTAAAGTTTTTCTTTTGGTACTTCTCTCTAGTGTCATGCAACTGCCAAAAAAAAAAGTTTAAATCTAGGTAAAAATTATTAATATCAAAAAATTCCTTAAAATATTTTCCACATTTTGTTCGTTCAAAGGTATTTTCGTTTTGAGGAATAAATTTTATAACTAAATAGGATATTTGACAAATAATGAAATAACATACTCTTTTATTCATTTACTACTATTATTTCTTTTGAACTAGATTTGAACGTAGGCCACTACCAGAGCAAATAATGCGTTTGCAATTTTGACATAATATAATAAAATTTCTATTGACTGTAAGAATTTTCTTAATCTAACATGTGAAAAATGACAAAAAAATCTATAATTACAATAATCATGGAAAAATTTAAATTTTTTTCACATTTTCTAACAAACACCTAAAAATGCAGAAATTTTTTCAAAATTTTTTTTGTTTCCATATATGTTTGAGGCTACATTTTTCAGTTATAGTTACTATGCACTGTAGGTATATATAGTGAATCAATCAAGCAGTGTGAGATACATATAAATTGTAAAGTAAGAATTTATATATGAAAATTTGTATAATAATAATGACACGTGAGAATTTAAAGAGGAGAAAAAATCTCTCAAACAAGATCCTTACTTATTTGTGCATTTGAAATTGGACAGGAATAAATTAACACGAATTGAATTCTTGAGCATAATTGAATTAGACAGAAATAAATTTAGTGTTAAAGTACTTGTATTTGTACCCCTCTAAAAATTGAATAAAATCGAATTAAAGAAATATTATTACATACAATTAAATTACTTAATTTTAATATAAAATAACAATCAAATGTGTAATTTCAAAGAAAATGTTATTAAAAAAGTGATAATTATTAATTATAATATTTATTTTAAAATATTTAATAATTCCAAAGAATATAAATTACATAAATTGTGAGATTTAAAATTTTTATTTAAATTTATTTATTTATCATAGATTTAATACAAATGAAATTCATAATATAAACAAAATAGAACTGATCCCAAATAAAATACATATTTTTCTTTAAATAAAGTTCACATATTCTCATTTGTCTACGTTAATGTCATTATCTTTTTACATATTTTATCTGCAATATAATCTACTAATGCATTCTTTACCGATTGAGTCAAGAATTCCAAAGGATTTCCTTCTCCCACGAATTCCACCAACACAAACAGTACTTTAGTGGAAGATTCCCCAATGGGACCATTTACATTTGAGGTTGAAATTAATTATGGAATCGTGAGGTGATCAATGATCCATGGATTGTGGAAAATTGCATCCTTCTTGGAACAAGGAAACCACTAGTCCTTTTCCATAATACCACAATTTTTTAGTCGTTTGTGAGTAAATAAATTAATGACAATTGTGATTTGGTGCTTCCTCATCTCAACTTATATTCCCCACTTCCACTTACACTTGCCTTAGATAATGGTATAAGGCACTCTTCTTTGAAGCAGCATTGTGTTTATCTTCTGGTCTATGTTATACATATGCAATCCAAACTGTTAGAAAGAGAAGACAAGAGCAAAGAGATGAATCAAAGGGTGTGTTTGATTACAACTTTTTAGCTCTGAGAGTTGGATAGAGCTGAAACTAGAGTTAGTTTCGTAAACGGAGTTAGAATTGCATAATAATTGTATAATAATTTAAGTGATAAAAGTTTATACATTGACATCTATCCTGTTGAAGCTAGCTAGTCTATCCTTGTTTGTTATTTTGACCTTTGTGTGGGTTATTTTACAATGTTGATGTGTCTTTCATTTTTCTACCATTGGATGCAATTTGTGGTTGAGATCAATGTAATTTTTGGGTAGATATAAATACTTGTAATCTAAACCCTAAACAAGTGCCTCTCGCTAAGCTCGAGTGAAAACCATGTTGGATGTCAATCCGCAAAATTTGCAAAAACTCAAAAAAAGAAAACCACAAGCAATAAAAAATAACTCAAAACCATAGGATAAAATCTACCAAGCATGAGAATGTTGTTCTAGCATGATTTATCCTAATGAGTATGAATGCAATGTGTGAGAGTTTGCGTCTCCAAGAGAAAGAAAACACCCACTTCTCCCTATTGGAGTCGCCATTCCCTTACGGGGGTTCGTAAAGGTCACAAAGTGGAGACCTGGAATGGAAAACAGGGAAAAAGAAAAAAGAAAGGAAAATCCAGACCGAAGGGAGCATACCCTCTATGAGGACAGAGATCTTTCATCTTTGACAAGATAAAAAGAGAAAGTAGAAAAAAAGGGTCTACAAAAACAAAGAAACAAGGTAAGGAACTCAAAGTACTAGTGAGGAAGGTGTTAGGAACTCTAGTCAGCCCAACCAATAGTTAGTCTCTCCACTACAATGGGTACTCGTACAGGTGCTACTAGTTGGTGATTGTATACGTGACGAGAGACAAACACTATGCCTCGATGCAACCACCTATCATGCAAAAGAAAGAAAAGGTTCTAAGGCTAAGCAAGGATCCATGCTTAAAGTAGTCTGTCAATAAAAGTGAAAAGGCATCTAAAAGTAGTCTATCAATAACCTTGACATGGGGACCAAGTCACGATGAGCATTCATTGGGGGTTGGATATGTAGACTATGAAAAGGAAAAACAATAAGCATGTGAGAAAATGCTTATCGAAGGTTCGTGCAAGGTTTCATGTACAAGTCAGGTCACAATGCACCTCACACACACAAGGATCCACGCATGAGGTCCACAAAAGTGTGCAAGGATTTATGCACAAGAAATGAAAGAAATGCGTACAAAGACATCTAGTATGATGCAATGCAGAAGTCCTTCGTGGTTGTAGAAACTGTGTGAAAGTCAGGTGTATAGATGGGTGTTATCTATCACCTAGAAAGCACCCATGTAGGATGCGGTACAGTGGGGGTGGGGATGGCTCTCCCGCCCCCCAAGTCGAGCTCAGGATGGAGGTCTCACCTGCAAAAGCTCAAAGGGTGTGGTGGTGTGTTCCATTAGGGACCTGATGAGCCTTTCTTATTGTCGACGAAGGTGTCCAAGGAGAGGAAGCTTCTCCTCTGCTCATCCGACTCTTAAGAGTCAATAACAGAAAAGGTATAAATGGCACGCGTATGATCATAAATTGAACTAATAATTCTAACAAATTAATTAATAGGTTAACCTATGAATAAATACACCATAAAATTGATTTATCAATCATTACTTGTATTCTGTTTATTAAACAAACACACATGTCATAGCTGGTTGCGAGCAAAGATGTGTCTCATTTTTCTATGACTTTGTTTAGGAATAAAATTTGTAAGAATTAATTTTTTCTGTTTTAACGAGCGGTGTAATAAGAGCAGATTTTTTCACCGTAGTTATTATAAAAAAAAAATTTCTCACTTCAAAAATCGTACTAACCTAAACAATATTAACTCTTAACTTACCTGACATTTAAGTTTTGTCGTAATAGTTGAGCTTGAGCTTGCCGAGAAAGCGTCATTAATTTCACATGAAATTTTATCTATTAATTAAGCAACTTCGAGGAACTAGTTGGCCGTATTTGTTTACGAGTTATTTATTATATATTTTATCGTAATATTTATCAAACATCTTTAACATTCTACATTAAAAAATCATATCAACAAACTTATATCGTAAATTATATAATTTCATAAAAAATGTAAACTTCATCCTACCTAATTTTAACTCTTAAGGTGTGTTTGTCTAGAAGATAGAATTAGGTACGATGATATTCACGTTTTTCAAAAAATTACATGATTTATGATATAAGTATTTTAATTTTTTTATTATAAAATATTAAAATTATTTAATAAATATCACTGTAGATTATTTAATATATAGTAAAAAATAAAAATATATAATAAAAAAACGTAAAAACAAACAATACCTTTAACAAAGACACTTTGTTGGCAACCAATCTTTTTCTTTCCAACTCAGAGCACAAGTATCAATCCAATCTTTTCGATTTAATTTTTTCAAATATATAATTTCTAAAATCTCCAAAAAAAAAAAAAAATTCCAAAAATCGATGCACGAGATATCTCATATCTGTGGTTCGACCTCAAACCACGTGCATTCTGCAGTACACGTAAAGTACACGTAGATTGCATGCAACGCGATCTTCCCAATATTCATTTGCACTTTATATGCGTAACTCTTACCGTCTTTAAATTTTAATTTTGTCTATACATCATCGTCGTCGTATATAAATTTTTATCTTATAAATTATTATAAAATTTAACTTTATTAGGTAGTAAAATTCAATTTCTAATTTTCTATAATGTTTGAAGTTGAGCAATCTCGATACTTTAGTTTTAACAATTACATAGAATTGAAATTAAGAATAGTTTTGTAAATGATATTAAAATTACGTAGTAAATTATGAAATATAAGTTTATATAAAAATTTATATAATAATAATGATGTATAAAAATTTGTAGCTACACGAAATGTGAAATTATGTTTAAAATGTTAAAATATAGAATATTTATAAAAAAAATTAAATTAATTTTTTAAAATTTCTGCAATGTGTTCAAACAGTCTTAAAATTTTT
>JAMKPZ010005043.1:0-24392 GCA_024699675.1 Amphibolis antarctica | reverse complement strand
CTTTAAAAAATTTCACCCTAATATTTAAGATAAAAAAAATCCACAAACATCTTTCAAATTTAATCACCGTATTCGTAATTAATGAAAAATTAATTATAAGTATGTGAATGAATTTTTTCAGTTAAAGAAGATAGTGTTTTTAAATTTCACCAGCTGCATGAGAGAGAGTGTTTTGAAATTTCACGTGCTGATGAGAGAGAGTATTTTTAAATTTCAACTGCGGCATGAGAGAGAGTGTTTTTAAATTTCACATGCATGAGAGAGAGTGTTTTTAAGTTTTTCAATTTCAACCGTCGATCTTACGATCGACGAACGCCTACAGAAGTGACTTCTGTAGGTGCCTACAGAACTCGTGCCCTCATTATTATTACTACGTAAATTTTTATCATTTAAATTATTATATATATATATATATTTTATAAAATTAGTTTAGATTACAATTTTATCTAACTTTCAAAATTAACTAAAACTCTTGAAGTCTTTGTTAATATTGTAATAATTTTGTTGCAAGTGTTAAGCTACATTTAAGGTTTAACTTTTCATATCATAAATAGTTGAATTTAACAATTCGATAATCAAACACGTTTACTTTGTATGGTATAAGAAATTTGGTGTTAACTCTGATCACTGTTAATTAGAGTTATATTTTGAAACTTATCAAAAATTACCTGTTTATAACTCTCACCTAAAATTTTAGCTTCAACGGTGAAAATAAGTAAAATGTCTTGAAAAATATTTATCATAATTATTTTAGTGATATTATACATACGATCCTATCAAAACTATTGTAAATAAAGTGATTACAAAATATATCCAAGAAAAACATTCGAATAAATAAATAAATAAAAGATAGGATCCATCTAATTTGCCGTTTACACGTGGAAGGATACAGTATACACAAAACATCAGCGTGACTTTTTGTCCGCTGGGCTTTTCTTGAGTTTTATTTGATAATAAGATTTTTTTTAAAAATTATTATATAAAATATATATTTTAATAAATAATATAATAAAAATAAAATTTTTATTGTAATTATTAAAGACATAAATTTAAAATTCATCTAATCTATTACTTTTATAAAATAAAATCTCATAAATTATGAAAAATCAAAAAATTTGAATTATATTATCGATATCACCCTTCGAACTGAAAGGTTGCGTGCTTTTCCACGCCAAGTCATCATCGTCGATAAACAACAAGCTTGCTTACCGACCTGCCGTGTGACCATAAAATTAATTCATGACCGACAGATTATATTCCATCGCAGTGGTCAACATGTTACGGTCAACATCTTGACCGTGGAATAGAAATACGTACACCACACCAACTCAGTTTTTTTTTTTTCTTCTCTCTTCCCAGACCGACACGATCGGATATCGTCGAAGTTCAAATCACGGAAACTGTGGACATCTGCTTCAGTTTCCATCTTTCGTTGCGATATCTTTTCGGTTTTTTCTTCGCGGCTAAAAACGACATAGATATTTTAATTTCATTTGATAATAACATATTGTAATTCCAACGAACAAAACCTTTACAACGGTAACTGCACGAGTCGTCAAATCCTTTGATACGAGAATTGGCGGTTTAAATGGCCTCTGGTAGCATTGATACGAGAATGGACGGTTGAGATTTTTTCCATTCGGAGCATATTAGAAAAGGAAGAAAACTGCGATTTCTTTACTTTCCATTATATTTTTTCTTTATACATTAAATGTAATCTATTTTAAAAATTTATCAATGTAAAACTATTCTAACAATCATCTTTACTTGTGACTTATTTTTAGTTTTTCTATGTTAAGTGTTCAAAAGTAGATGTACGTGAATTGACATTAATATCATGTTAAAAATTGTTATATAATAATTATAATTTATTTCTTACATTTATCAATGTAAGAAAATTTTAATAATGTTTCTTTGTTTCACTGTGTTTCTCGCTTATAGGGGGTTTGTACTTAAAAATTAAGGAAAAGAAAATTTTTAATTTTTTTCATTGTTAAAATTATAAAAATCTAGAATATTTTTACTTTTTTAAAAATTAAATATAAATTTTCTTAAATTTTTATAAGGTGTCCAAATGATGTTATAAAATTTTTCATTTCCAAATTTTTAATATTTTAATAATAATATTTTTTTTTCAAATTTTTCTTTTCATTTTGATTCCCCCTCTTAAAGTAATAGTTATTGTACTCTTTAATTGTAATTTATTAGGGTTTATTTATACATGTAGAATTAGATAAAAATAAATTATCAAGAATTCATGTTTTAATTAGAATTGAACTAAATGAAATTGAATTCAGTGTAAAGGTATTTGTGTATCTTGTATAATTGAACAAAATTTAAAATTTCAGTATTTATGCATATAATAAAATTGAATTTATTTTTTATTTAAAAATAGTAAAAAATTAATATATTTCAAAATTTAACTATTCATAAAATAGATTTTTTAAGAAATGTAAGGGTTGTAAGATGTTCCATCAGAGAGAGTTAAAAAGATTCTACTCAATTCACAAATGTGAAGTTAAAATTGAATTATATACTTTCTTTTAAATAGATTCTATCCAATTTCATAAAAAAATTAAATTTTGTCAAAAAAAATCTACACAAATATTTGAATAAGATGAAATTAAATTATCTTTGATTTAATTTTCTTTAACTCCGTTAGCACAAATCCTCCCCTAGTTAAAGTGATAAATCTCGTAATATAGCGAACACGCGCGCAACAAGTTATCTCATTTATTAACGTTGATTATTGTATTATTACCTTCAATTGTATTAATTATTCTCTGCGAGAAAAGTGATGTAATACCTTCGATTGCATGTGAAACATCGTAAATCTCAAAGAATGTATGAAAATGCGTGGACCAAGTCCGACAACTCCACCGATTATTTAGATGGTCTTCTTTGAACGTGGTGGTGTACCAACGCCCAAGCACTAGCTAACCTAATCTAGCTAAAAAAAACGTAATCCAGCTAACTTAGGACCATTTGTACATCGGACGAAAATAAATTAACGTGAATTGAATTTCAAAGTGGAATTAAATTAAATAAAAATAAATTTAATATAAGAATATTTGTATTTAGAATTAAATAAAATTAAATTTAAAAATATCATTACATATAATTTAAATTACTTAATTTTAATATACAATAACATTCAAACGTACCATTTTCAGAAAAATGTTATTAAAAAGTGATAATTATTAATTATAATATTTATTTTAAAATATTTTATAATTTTAAATAATACAGTTTTAAAATTTTCATTTTAAAGTTATTTAATATTAATTACAAATGAAGTACACCACGTAAACAAATTATAACTGATCTCAAATAAAAAAAATATATTTTTTCAAATAAAATTCACATATTCCTATTTTTTTACATCAATGTCACTATCTTTTTACACATTTTATTTGTAATATAATTTAGTGATGTGTTCCTTATAAATTGAGTCGAGAATTTCAAAAGATTTTCTTTTCTTATCAATGGAATTCATTTTTCTACTTATCCGTTATATAAATAGTACCTGAATTCATCTAAATTGAATTACGTTGATATAAATACTTTATTTATATTAAGTATAAAAAGTCAAGCAAAAACATCATGAACCACGACTCATTAAAAGAAAAACGATCTTTAGTGATATATTTATCTAATCCGGACTTTAAAATTCAACACTGTTATAATTGATTATTCGTTACCATAGAATGCACCGTGATAGTAATTAGTAATAGATTATTATATCTATTACTACATACAGTGACAGACTAAATAAAAATGATTATGGATAAGATTCTATCACTATTGATCGTATTTAATGACGGATTCCTGATTGTTTAGTGACAAAACATGTAATTTATTACTTTTTTATATGTATGGTGATAAATGATAGGTGTTAAGATATTATGACAAGTCTCTGTGGATTTATCACCATATATAAATTATGATAGATGTATTTATCACTAAATTATATAATAATATCCATCTACTGAGGTTGTGTAAAATAAGTATAGTTGTATAGTTGATTTTCTTTTAATTATAAAATTTTAATTTTTAATATTTCTTTTAGAAGTTGAAAATTAAATTCTTAACATTTTCTTTTCACACAAATATTTGAATTAAATAAAATTAAATTTTCTTTAATTTAACTGTATGTAATTCTAAAAACACGAATACTTATCACAACCCCATATTCTTTATGATCTCAGCTACATATATATATATATATATATATATATATACTACGTACTTAAATAAGAAAGAAATATTTTGATTTTTTTTTTGGCGACAAAATTCTAAATATTTTGATATTTTCTTTTTAACAGATTCTAAAAATAAATAGACTCTAAGTTATGGTTGAATATTAATTTCTTTTTAAAAAAGTAGCTACTTGCATATATTTATTTATCTTTTTTATTACTTCGAACGCATATACCAATACAAATGCAAACACTCTACTTTAAAAAATTGATTGGTCAATAAAGATTACTAGAATATTCGTCGAATATTTTGAAATTTTGATTACATTCTTTATTTAGAGATGATTTGTGAACTTTATAAATCTCGAAAAAAAAAGTTTGAATTTTTTTTTAGATTTTTCAAGTGTTTGTGCATTTAAAAAAGTAAAAGAATTTTAGATTTTGTTATCATTATAAGTATAAATTTTTCCTATTATTTTTCAACTACCAGGTTAGAAAATTATCTTAGCAAAATTTTTATCATTATGTACTTCCTAACATCTTACATATTGTCTAACTTTTTATGATCATTATTAAATTCGTAGTTATAAGGAATGTGAAATTATATTTGAAATTTTGAAATATAAAATATTTTTAAATTATTTTTTAGAATTTTCATGGACGGTTCTAATTTTTTTTCCATTATCTAATTTTCCTTTTTTTTTTTCATTTCTCAAATTTTTGACAAAAACATACCATTAAGAAACGTACGGGTAAAATAACACTCAATGAATGATATGATATATTAAAAAAAATGAAACAATAAATACATGGAAAAGAAAATAAATAAAATATCATTTATTCTAACCTAAGTTATGAATTTATTTTTAAAAAATATATTTTTAACAATTTAATAGAAAATAGTACATGTTTATCGATCAAAGATACTAATGATAATAAGTGATTTTAGAATAAATATTAGATGAATGATATTTTTTGTGTATCGATAAAAAATTAGGATTGATGAATAATTTGATATGATTACAATGAATTTAAATTTGATTAGTATTTATGTAATGATATATAATTTAAGTGTAAAATATAATTATTTAAAATAGAAAAAAGTTATAATAAAAAATATGATTATAAAATAATAAAAAAATAAATTTTTTAAAAAGAAAGTTACGGTAAAAATAAAAATAATTTTAAAAATTAAG
This sequence comes from Amphibolis antarctica, assembly GCA_024699675.1. Taxonomy (NCBI): domain Eukaryota; kingdom Viridiplantae; phylum Streptophyta; class Magnoliopsida; order Alismatales; family Cymodoceaceae; genus Amphibolis; species Amphibolis antarctica. Next base: position 18,997 of record JAMKPZ010005043.1, on the reverse strand, counting down.
ATAAACGATGAATGAATCAGACCAAAGTTATCTTTATTTATTATCTCTGTCTTGGGAAAAAAATTATCAGGGAATAATTTTTTTTACGGACAAGGACAAGTTGGTTTGGAAGCTGGATTGAAAGAGCGCATGTTTGATGACGACGAAAACTGCAACTTTTGACATGTTCGTCCATTGAAAACCAAATGATCTATCGACCTCACCCTTGTGCCGTAGCTTCGCGTTGCTTCTTTGACTGCTGCCTTCATCACCATCGATTTGACCTCGCTAGGGTTTCGTCCGATCCTGCTCCACGCTACGTGTTCCCATTTACCACCACCGCCTCCCCATCATTCATCCTCGCCTCTCCTTCGTCGCGGCCGGATCATCGCCTCCCCTAGGGATTTTGGCCTCTCCAACATTTTGCTTTTTTCCCCCTTCCTTCGTATCTTCTTTTCTGCGGATATGCCGAATGTTGTAGATAATCACTGCCATCGGAGTTGAGAAAGAAGGCGAAGAAGGACGCAGTCGAAGAAAATGGGTTGTTTTATGGTTCTGAGGAGCAAGAAGAAGAAACAAGGTCCACTCGCGAGAAAACCTAACAACAGCTACAAGGAAACATCCATTTCCTCCCCCACGACGCTGCCGGAACCTGAGACAGTCCGCCCTTCTCTCAAATCCGCGCCCCCGAGCTTCCGAACGAGAGCCAGGATGACGACAGGGGCTGCGGCGGCCACTACTGCGGCCACCCGTGTGACCAACAGCAGGGGACGGACATTGTCTGCCCCGTCCACGATAGATGTCCTGGACGGGGATCCGTCGGCGTCTGCAGCGGAGTTGGAGGAGCTAGAGGAGCTCAACGGTCGTGGTGGAGTTGTAAAGGATGCGCGGGTGCTCAGCCCGCAGCCCCTCCCTCTGCCATCGCCGCAGGGGAGCTCCGCTTTGAAGAATTTGGGTAGCTTCAAGTCTCTGGGTAGTTCCCATGGGTTGGTTCCGACGTCTGGTCCGCTGCCGCTGCCGCCGTTTGGGACGCTGAGGAGTTACTCATTCAAGGAGATTTCGAATGCTTGCCAGAATTTCTCTGTGGATCGGTGCATGTCGGAAGGTATCTCTTCCACGGTTTATAGAGCTTCATTTGGGGATGACAGTTCCAGTAAAAAGCTTGAAGCTTCTGTAACTCGCCTTCTCCCTTCCACGCAGGTTAGTAGTAGTAGTTGTTGTTGTTGTTTTTTATTTTTTACTGATAAAAACATATAGAAACATTTGATGATAAAGTAGTTCTTTTTGTTTCATTAGTAAGAGAGAGGTAGAGGATGGTTTTGCCTTAATTGCTGATGACGCTATGATGGATATATTGACCAAAAATCTTGAATCCCATATTCGATTTCATGCAATATCAGATTCTACTATTTGTTTAGAATAATTTGAGTGAGCTTATGTTCAAACAAGGCACCGTCGGTTTGACATCCATGTTATTTTTTCTGGAAGATATTGTCTCAGTTATTTGTTTGTCACCAAGTATTCTTTCGTAGTATTTAAGAACTATGCATCCTGTGATATAAGTGGTGACTGTCTTGTAGGGATTCAAGGAATTTGTGAATGATGCAAGCAAGATTGCATCACTGCAACATCCACAACTTTGTAAGTTACTTGGTTTTCATGCACGTGAAGGTTCTGATCAGCGGATGTTGGTTTACGAGAGACTTTACCATGGAAGCTTAGATAAACTTTTGTATGGAAAATCTGATTCTCCTTCAATTGATTGGGCAAGCCGGATGAAAGTGGCTATCTGTGCTGCTCGAGGCCTTGCATTCCTGCACGAGGAAGGGCCTTTCCAGGTGCTTTATAATCTTCTATTTAATTTCATCATGGATGTCACATTGTAACGTGTGTGCAGTCAACAAATCCAGTTTCTTGTCTCCGGAGGCATTAAGCGATAACTAGTATTCATGTAATTATGACACTTTAGAAGGGACGATTGTCACTGAATCTGCAAGAAAAAAGGCATGATGTAAATTCATTGTCATAATACTTTTTAACACAAATGATGCCTTCCTCTATATGCTACCAGATAGATAATATCGAATATGATTTGAAGCCATAATAATACCTGTAGCTAACATCAATTGCTGGAGCTGAAATTTCATGATATGATTTTTTGAATGCTATTATAGTAAAATTGTAATTATGTAGGGGGAGTGTTGTCAGTAATGAAATAAGATCAAAAATATATTTTGAAGCTGTTGTGATAGCCAGAGTTCAGCATGAATTGCGCTATTGCAAGGGCTGAAACTTTTCGAGATGATTTTTAAATGCCACAATGGAAATATTGTGATTAAATGCGTTTGCTTGTTTTCTGTTCTCAAAATTAGGTTGAAATGGACATAGAAGTCCTAAGATTCAAGAAATCCAATACTTTTGGGTAACTCTTTTGTTTCTAGTGCTGAGATGGCTAAACTTGTGCTAGGTGGTCTTCAAATTATGATTGCCAATGTGTTGCATTTCAAAATTTTCTTTTTCCATTTTAACTAGTTTGGCTAATATCTTGATTATGTCTCCAGGCAATGTACAATGAATTTTCGGCTGCAAATATCCAGGTTGACAAAGATTTCAGTGCAAAACTATCTGGCTACGGGTGTGCGAATTATAATTCAGAAATGGATATCTCTAATACCTCTGCAGTAAGTGTTTGGTAGATTTATTTGTTAAGGAGACATCACCTAATTGGCATTTTCCAAACCATATCAAAAAAATTCTACGTCATTTTTTTTTTAAAATGCAAACAATTGTACCATTCATGTTTTGTGGTCGAAGAATTCATAAAAGGCAAACTCAATTTATTTAAAACCTATTAACGTACATTTTAGGGAGGGTCCAATTTTATGCAACTTTGCCTTCAATGATTGTCTTTATTCACATTTGAATCATGGTTGAGACACTTGAAATAGAGTTGGTTGTGTGAAGTGTGAGCTGTTGGGGTATATACAAGTGAATTGGACAACTTTGGGTCAGTTTCTATCCAAAAAACAATCGTTGTTCAAATTTTAAAAAAATTTTAAATGAGTGTTGGACTTTGAGTTGTTTAAATGGAAACTCTTTTTTTCCTGAAACTTGCCATTTCTCTCTATTTTCAAATAAATCCTGCAACACAGTGATTAAAAAATAATAGATCATCATTATTCATGCATGCTAATTGCTGGATTCCTGCCCAGGTTGCAAATCTTTCCGTAGAAACATTGGAAAGAGGATTACTCACGCCGAAGAGTAACGTTTGGTGTTTTGGAGTTGTTCTTATTGAATTACTTACTGGGAGGAGAAACCATGATCCCAATGTCTCAAGGGAGGAGCGAAACCTCGTCAAATGGAGCAAGCCATATCTAACTGATGACTGTCGTCTGTCCCTCATCACAGATTCACGGCTGAAGGGAAGGTATAATCCCAAAGCTGCAAGGACCGTTGCTGATATTGCACTGAAATGTCTTCAAATGGAACCTTCTGAAAGACCCACCATGAGAGCCATTGTGGAGTCCCTTGAGAATGTTCAAGAACTGAAATACTCTTGCCGGTTCCCCCTTTTGGAGCCATCTGGAGTTACCAAAAAGCAGATGCTGAGATCTCCAAGCCTTAATGGCATTGTTCTTCGCCCCACACCTAGAGTAAATTTTTCTCCTTCCCCACCTTCAAAAGCCCGTTCATCGGCTTCTGTTAATGTTTCACCACCGAGACCATCTGTTTCAATCCCCCTTCCTCCTCGAACGTGTGCTTCCACACTTACACTGGATGACTACCGGACAAGCACCATAAGAAGATCTCCTCCGCGGGCATTTGGCAGGGCGAGTGTAGAAGGGTTTTAGTTGTTGATATAAAATCCTTTGTTGTTTAATTGTGATATATTGTCATCGAGAAACCTTTTTATATTACACTTTCATGTAACATATGATAATATATTAGATGTTCTACAGTCCCCTGTCAGGAATTACATGCATTCGACTGGGTAAGTCAAAAATTTGTAGATAAAAGAAGATTGTAAGCGTAAGAACAGATTTATTGGCTCGCTCTTAGAGGAACAGCCCTGAATGCTAGTTTGAAAGGATTCACTACAGCCGGACTATGCTATCTGGATATGATGTTTCATTTTTACAACTTCGTTTGTATATCCCAATCGAATTAGATGTGACTCATGTTGGATAGCTTTCTGTTTCCTGTGGGTATGTTAATGTGACAAACCCGTTTACGTTCTCGCCTCATTTCAATTCTGGGTGTCTCGGTGCTCCAATTCGTATGTTTTAGCAGAAAATTTGAAGTATATTTCCCTGATTTTTGCATCCACACTCGTCTATTGGTCGTTCCAGTCACGAGACGCTTCATGCTCGTTGGTGATGGTGGTACCATCCCAAGCGATGGTTGGGATTATGATTGTGTTTGGTAAGAATTTTTTCGACTTTAGGAATAAGAAAAAATACTTTTTTCAATTTCTTATATCAAACAGAGTAAAAATTCTTTATATCATCATTAAAAGTGATTTTTGGTTAGATAATAAAATAACATTAAAAATGTATGACATTATTACATTACATTAATGTCATTTAACATTAAAATAAATGATTTTAATATTAGAATTGTATTTTTTAATATTGAAAAAATATGAAAAAATTACATCAAGAGTCCTCTTCATTATCATTACATTAAAAATAATTTTTGATTTAAATAGAAATCATGCCAAATGAAGTTTATATTTGATTCATGCACAAGCTTGTCCTTTTCTGAAATTGGTAAGAAAAGCTGCTCGTTTTCCTCTGCAAAGGCATGAAGCTTGCGTTAACGTTATTTCGCAGACATTGTATGTCAGGTATCGTTCATGATGCTGCATGGTTTTTTCAATGCAATTTTTAGTGTAGACTTGAGGATCGGTGTTTGTCTTTCCTTTTTCAGCGCTTTCTATCATGTAGTTGCCGGTCTTTCCAAATCGCCCTCAACAAAAAGAACCCAGGTTCAACATTTTGTTCAGATTACAAGGATGCTGAATTAATTAAGGTGTGTTTGGGTACTTAGTTTCTTGAATTAAATAAAATTAAAGTTAGAGTTAGTTTCGTGAATAGAGTTAAAATTGTATAGTAATTTATATGATAAAATTTTATATGTTAAAATGTATGTAATAATAATGATGTTAAAAGTAATTTTAAAAATTAAAAGAGGTTGAAAATAAACAAAACATATATATATTAAAGATTATGCGGTGGACAAAATCAATTGGATTTTTGTTTCTGACCGGAAATCTTTGCGTTGTTAGAAATTGACCAATGATCGCGTAACAATGTTACTTATGTCAATAATGAAGTGTGTGGCACGTTGTTACAATTGACACACCTGTATATATGAAGGGTATATCTCACCGCCCATAATATTAAAAAATAAATACACAATATTTTACATGGATAACACGTCATTGCCACATGCTTTTTGACCATTTATTTCTTATCCTTTTTTTTCTACAATGTTCTTTGTTCTAATCTTTGTGCTTTTCTTATTTTTTACCTAAATGTTAAATAGTTATCCATCAAATTCAGACGGACAAATGGTCAATTCAAATGTTAAACAGTGCAGTGTTCAGTGTTCTGGTAAACTGGCACTGGCAATTGCCAATCTGAAATACGTTTTTGCCAACAAAAAAAAAACCAAATGAGGTAAGAAATGTAGTAAAAGGAAAATAAAAAGAAATAGCTATATTTTATTTTTCTAAAAAATGCGGTATTTATGTGTCTTTTTATAATAATATTTTCCGTTCTCCATGAAAGAGGTTGCATGTATCAATGTCTACAGTCAATTAAGGGATGATTTATGTATGTTGAAAATTTTGGAAAAGAGAAATTTTAAATTATTTTTAAAATTTTCAAGTATTTGTGTATTCTGAAAATTTTAAAAATTTTTCATCACTACAAGTATAATTTTTTTTCATCATTTTCCATCTAGTAGGAAAAATTCTTATAATTAATAGAAATTTTATCACAACGTACTTTTTTGATCTTATTTATCTTACCCAATCTCCTTTGACCATTGTTAAATTCGTAGTTATAAGAAATATATGAAATTATATTAAAAATGTTAAAATATAAAAAAGTTATAATTTTTTTAAAATTTTTTAAAATTTCTACAATATGTATAATCAATTTTAAAAACTTTTTTATTTTCTAATTTTCTTTCTTTTACTTAAATTTTTATTTTTTAAATTTCTGGACCACACAAATGCACCCTAAGAGTTTTCTTCACCTAAATCAATTTGCGGGTGTTTGAACTTTTCTATCGGAATTCTCATTCTAGATTTTAAGAGTTTCTCGTAATCCATGGTTTTCACAAGATAGGTGTATTATTTTAGTACTTGTAGGTGACAACTCAAATTTGATTCCCCAACAATTTAAAGTATCCTCCGCCATCCGATCGACGTCCACTCCACTTTTACAAAGCCGCACGTTCTTAATGAAAATTACCACGATCCTCCGTGGCTCTTCCCAAAGAAAACTGTGATCAAAAGTTACCTTTTTAAGCTAAAAATAAGAAAGTGCAAACCCGAAAGAAATTAAAATACTTTTGCATATTGAATAAGTAAACCGTTTATTAAAAACCCGTACGAACAAGATTAAAATATTTTACTTGACTAACTAACAATTTTTGCCAAGATACAAGGATTGATACAGTATAATTTGTTGATTACATGAATTGTAAACTTCCATCTTTGAAGGCAACAAAATAACAAAAATCACGTGACGTTTTTAGTACGAACGCTAGAAACGAATGGTTCGATTCAGTTTCCTTTTCTCGGACGAGTGGAATAAGAACAAAATTTTTTGAGATTGTGGACGCAATTTTACATACGCCACAAGGAAAAAATCCTGCTAAACGGGCAACCCCTTTGTTTGCTCAAAGTCGTCGTATTTTTGTGTTGCCATCCGGCTTCTCTAGTTCTTTACTATGGTCCTTTCTACACCAAAATAGGAGAAAGGACTTTATTTGAGGTCATGTCGTCTGTTATCTTGGCAAGGGACCGATACTGCAATTTTACGCTCTCTGCATTATCCAGAGTCTTGACTACGTACCTGTCGAAGATGAAACATATTATTAGCAGTCCATGGAAATGACGGCTTGGTGACAACCTAAAAAAAGGCCATTGAACAAAAGCCAATACACAAGCAGGTGGAACTACTTTGGGACTGCGTAGAATGTGATAGCGGCTACTCTGAGGAAATGAGAAAAATAATGTTTGGATTAAATCTATCCTCATACAATCAAACTCGTCAATCATCTTTCAAAAAAAAAGAAAAAGCAATCGATCTGCCTCTGCAATAGCAATGATAAATCCTAAGAGGTAGCTTTCCTCTGCCACTCTGAAAATGGGAACAATGGGTAAGAAAAAATGAAGAAATTAAAGAGGATAATACTCATAATTGAGGGAGGTTGTATGAAATAGATATGCATCTAGAGCTTTATGTGGAAAAGAAAAAAACATTAAAAATTGTGTGACATAGCAGATAATATGGTGATAGTCAGGGAAGTATGATTCGGATGGACAATAATAAATTAAAGGAAAAGGCATCAATTGTTATTGTTATTGTAGACAGAATAACATATTTCCCAGTGTCATTACTAAAGGATTTCCTATTGATTGATGTTCTCCACCATATGGCCAGGCATTTTCTGGGCAACGCCCAAGCACCATCCAAATTTTTGTACGACTTTACCAGCTAGATCTAAGAATGATCTTATACCATCATGCAAAGTGTTTTTTAAGATTTTCTAACATCAATCGTACTATCGTAGTATTATTTAGACCTTCAATCTTTAATTTTGTTATTGTGTATTGAAATGAAATACATAATAAATAATGTTTGTGTATTGAAATGAAATACATAATAAATAATGTAAATTAATTTATAAATTTTTTAAAACAACAATATGATGTTTAAAACTCAGCTTATAAATTGATTTATGATGCAAGTCAATACACAATAACAAAATAAGAAACCTAACCACTCAAGGCACCCAAGAATACAAACTAAGTGCCTTAACGACCTTGTATGGAGATGTGTCATACACAGGGTAAGGAGACACTAAAGTTTCGTTTGTTTTGAACTTTTTTCTAACTCCCAAAATTACTCTCAACGTCATTATTACTGTACAGATTTTAATGTATAAATTTTTATCACCCAAATTACTATGTAATTCCAACTCCATTTGTGAAAATAACTTCAATTTCAACTCTATCCAACTCTTAAAGCTAAAAAAAACTGTTCTCAAACACATCCTAAGAAATGTTCTTGCCGATAACACCAGTTGTAAAGGATAGATCCCACATTCTGGTTAAAGGCATTAATTATCATTGAGGATGCCAAATGTCTTTTTTTTTAGGAGTTGAAAAATACGAAATATGACATGTTTTTCACTATAGTAGTAGGGGGGAGGACTAACCATCCATTAAGACATTGTGTTGTAACAACAGCAACACGCCCAATAAATCTTTGAGGTGTTCTCTTATTTCCCTACAAAATAAATTTCTTCAGCCTGATATGGATGTCGAGTAGTTAGTTTTAAGATCTGACTAAAAATGAAAACATGAGCTAAAAAATACCTTGATTATTACATGATCTGAGACAACGAAAGGAAATTGAACACCTTTTCCTCTTGAAATATCTGTATTAGAGGATTCATCGAGATTGAATTTCTCCTGAGCAGGAAATCCTTTGGATCAGGGAAGGAGAAAGAGAATACTACATTTCTAAAACTGTTGCTGGAGAAATGGCATATCATGATGCAGACCTGTTCGGGCTTGTCTCTTCTTTGCCTTGATGCCTTTGATAATTGTGATTCTTCCCTAAGGTATGCCTGAACAGCAGAACGGAGAGCTAAAAGGAGACCACACAAACGAAGTCAAATGGAAAATTCCTCAAAGGAAAAGAAGACAAAATGCTTAAACTCATAGAGCCACAAATGTACAATAGAAACATAAAGATTATGAATCCACCTCAGTGACTTTGTCATCTCAAGATTTTTTAAGCCTTCTTTTTAGGCATTAACGCAGATTACATAATGCAAATTCAAAGATACATCAAGAATCTGAGCAGAATGTCAGGATGACAAGACAAACGAAATAACCAATAAGGCAAAAGAAAAATATAAAAGAATGAAACCACACAATGGCAGACGCTTAAACCATGCAATAATTCCACAATCAAGACTATCCTCAACATACTAACGAGGAATGCATTCAAAGCCAAGGATTTGATACTATCCTAGATCACAAGCAAAGAGTGATACCCATACCAGAAGACATCTAACACAATATTCTTTTATTAATATATGTGATTGATGTCAGACCTTTTTTCTTTGATAGGCTAAGGAAATTAGATAAGAATAACCAGGAGATGGGAGTACAAATGATTAATCAAAATGAAAAACCAAAAGAAAATACAGGAGATGGCTACCCATACCAAAGACTGATCAGCAAGAAGAATGTTGTAACACTGTATTCCATGGTGCAACTATAATGCATCCCTTACCCAGATTTGGTCGTATTGAGTCCAATGAAACTGAGAAGCCACATTTGTAGCAAGCTTTCTGTACAAGTGCATGGAAATTACTGACAGAAAGTCAGAAATATTAAACAGTATCAACTGATTTAAAGCAAATAGTAAAGCAAGAAATAGATATCATTGGTACGGAAGGAATCTTAAATTATATGCTGTTTCATTGCACTAAATCAAGAAAAAAGAAAATGCAACTTTATATACGAGTATAACAAAGTAGACCTACCTATCCATCATTGTACTCCATAGATTGTTAAAAACGATAAAAATAGATTTAACATGTTATTCATATATTAAGAATTTGACCAAAACAATTAAACTCAACATGAAGATCAACCAAGGATAAATGACTTCATAAGATTTCCAACGAGGGATGCAAATCTCCAATAAATATTGACATTTAAATGTCAACATATTCCAGACACTTTGTTAATAAGGGTTAGTCCTGGAATAAATCCTTAAAATGTTAGAAACTTGCTATTATTAAGGGAAAGAAAATTCCCTTTCCACTCTTTTTTTTTTAAAACTTGGTGAAGCTTCAATATTATCCTCTATGAAACTTCAATAAATTTCTCTTACCAAAAATTACAGTAAATTAATCGTCTGCAGTAATTAAAAAAACTCTGTAACAATAACAACAACAGAACCTTACATATATTTCACGTTCAAAATAAATCTGTTGAAAGACAAGGGACTAAAGTTCAGAGTCTTCAAAAAGGTTGCACTCATTTCAAATAAACAAAGGATCTTAATGGCAATCATTCCTAACCGAATCTACAAAGTGACAAAGTCCACTAATGTACTCACAATTTGTATTCGATCAGGTAGCAATCTATTATAAAAAAGGAATTTTAAAATTACCATTTCTAGTTTTTCCTCATGACAAATTTTATATCACATATAAAGAGGAATATATGGCAAGAAAATTGAATTATCACTAGGAAACTTCATACTTTCAAAAGAAGACACCCAATGGTTCTTAGAACGTACCAAACAAAAGCTAGAATTGAACAAATAAATGGGATAATATCTCATTTTTCTCCTCATTTAACATGGCCTTAAGTTTTTCAAAATATTCAATGAGAAAAAAACCTCAAAAAAGAGAAGAATCATGCAAATAAAGCTAGCCAATTCCTTTGTTCAGATCTTTTGGTTAATCTAAACTCCATGATTTTCTCATAGGACCCAGAAAACAGAACAAACCAGCATTTATGGAAAATATAAATAGGCCTCCAAACCAGAATACAAGATGTTTGACAATAAATTCATGGATTATCTCTTTTCCAAAAATAGGCATTTGCTGTCAAAAATTTGCAACCTAAACTAAAGTTTAAAATTGGAGTTCCTTCTTCATTTCTTTCAGATCCTCTATTTTACACACCATGGGACTTCTACTTTGTTACAATGTGCCCTTCCTGGCATAGTGACTAAGCTCTACACAACGAATTGAACCATAACATTGTGGTTGGCTCAACTTTTTTGAAAGGACACCCCACTGAGATTTAAGTAAAAACATGAAAGAGTCCAAAAGCAGCACACGAATTATTGGTATGATATGGCAAGAAGCAAACCTCTCTACATAATCAACAATAAAATAAACAGGGAAAAATAAAAATACCAAAGGACCTATGGTGTGAAAATAGAATGATGCAAGGATCTTAGGATCACCATTTTATTGATATGTCGCATTCCAGCACTTCCATAAGAATGGCCACAAGATAGGATCAATGCATCATCCATTAGCACACCACTGTTGAACAAAAACGGAGAGGGCTTGTCAGTTTTTGTTTTATCTCTTTCATAATTTATTTAATGTACATATATCTGATTGGTCATGTCTAGTGCCACTGATTTTGAAACACCAAAAAGAAATATTTACCAAAAAATTAATTACATTGAAGGCTAGATTTTTCAAAGGCACCAATATGTATAAAAGGAGAGTTGGTTAAATAGGGGAAAAAGATGAGCAATTTTTTTATCCAAGTTAACCAATACTGAGTTCTAAACTAATCAGGTAAAATTCCGTATTTCTATGTGATTATAATTACCAATGTAGGGACCGATTGTTTTCATGTGATAGTAGTAGATTTCCAAGTTTTCTTTGAAAAAGGTTCCAAGTTGAATTTCTATGATTGGCACAAACGTACAAGGATGCCCACAATATTTACCTAAACTATGCCATCAAGTAGAAGAGTCAACAGGGAACAACAAAATGATCCAACAATCAAATAGAAATTAATGTTAAAAGAACTTCACAGAATGGAACATTTATAAGAAAATATACAAATGAAATGAACTAATATGAGGCATTTTGTTTCAGAATAATCTGAAACTTATGATGACAACGTCTCACTGAGAAGTGTTGGATCCAATCCTGTGAACATAGTTCGAATATCAATGATCATGAAAAGTTCAAATTTAGTTCACGTTCATCAAGGCTCAATTAAAAAATAATCGACTGTAAGCAACACTCTGAGTTCGTTATATCGGTGATGACTACATTTGGTTTATAATTTAGCTTCCTAGATATTTGATAAATATGTTTAGCATGTGGCGATGCTTGCAAAACATCATTTGAATATTCTTTAAGATTACCTTCTGAAAATTTATTATTAGTGAATTGGTGAATCCATTTTTTTTCTAATTGAGTTTGATTCAATTTGGTTCAAGAAAATAAGCAAAGGAGAAACCTAAATGGTTTCATGGTAAAAATGCAACAAACTCAAACTCAACATCCCACTTAAGGCTGCATTTGGAACTGCAGTTAGGATTACAGCTTTTTCAGAAAAGTTAGATTAACAGAAAGTAGCATTGTTTACAGCATTTTTTGTGATTTGTGTAAATACAAAAGAAATATAAACAAACTCAAAAATGCAGGATAATATTTCCAAAATTTCTCCATAAACAAATTCTCACGATCTTTTTTAAAAGCGCTATATTCAAACTAAAATGTAGAATTCATGTATCTAAAAATGCCATTAGGTATGTTTAGAAATGTGTTTCGGAAAAAAAAATTTCTAAGAAAAGTTGTGGTGGCAGTTCCAAATGCAGCTTAAAACCAAAACACAGGTACCTGGGTTATTTAAACAGGTTGAACCCTAATAAACCAGTTCATCAGTTTCAACTCAATTGTGGACCTAGTTTAATGGTCACTCTGACCTCCTCTCCTTTTTACATAGGAAATGTTTGAAAATCAGGAGGATATAGTCACTGATTTGTTGTTTCACGTGAAAGGCTCTGAACTGCTGTTATTTTATTGTGCTGGGCATGTTGCATACTGAGTTTATTGCCACTTAGGAGAGAATGCATCAACACATGGAAGAATACCACCTTTGAACACCAATGACAAATAGCTACTAAAACAGTTCACTCTTTCATGAAGTGCCAACAAAATGTTATGATTTATTTTTGTCTTGCAAAAGATAACATATAATTTTTTCATCTAATATTGATGGTAGTGAGGAAACTCTAACTCTTACAGCAGGTGATGGAAATGTGCAGGTCATTTAACGCCATTTGCATGTTTGTCCACGTTATTATTATGCCCTTGGTAGCTGTAATTGTAAAATTTTAATTGCAAGCAAATAAATGCTTGATGTGCATAACGTTTGCCAAGTGTAAAAAATTTAAAAGATTGCATCACCAAGTTTCGTCAACAATAATGCTCTTCCTCTTACAGTTTACACTATTAATTCCTGCCCTTGGACGAATATCACACATGCTAAATCCAATTTTTTTAAGTTAGAAAAAAGGTTCTCCACTGTCATAACTGGCAAAATTATACACACATTCAAACAATTGTCCATGCTGAAAAAACATGAGGAATTTCATCTATATTGAGAAGAAAGAACGCAGCACAGTGTGAACAAATTGAAATTTGACAATAAATTATGTTTGTGACAGTAGCTAAAATGTTCAACTTTTTTGCACAAACTTGTGTGATTGAGCACTTATCATGAACATCCAATGTATGATAGAGTTCAGATATGATCTATCCTGCAAGCTCAAAAAGCATCCTTCAAGTGCTCTTTTGACGGTTGCTAAAATATTCTTGAAGCATACTTTCAAAGTTGAAACAATACTCTTTTGATGGGCTATGGAGTTTCTAATTTTATGCAAATACACTATACACATATAGGACAACAAACACGTAGGATTTGCCCCACCACTCTTCTCCCAAATATCAAACTATAGGACTTTTATCAGACAGATTTTTTTCCAATAACAAACTTGGAGAGCTTAAAAAAATTCAGAAAACATAGAAAAGTTTCTCTAAACTTAGATTTTATCTTGTTAACAATAAATTCAACCAACAACTAGACACCTTCATGACTTCATCAATACAATAACAAGGAATGCCTTAACACCACTATATAGAGCTAGCAACAAGAATCCTTTTTTTTCATTTATTCCTATCCTTCTCAAAATATTCTGTTAAATCAAATAATTTTAATATTTATTATTTCTACCTCTATTTTCATGTTTCATCCAATGTTATCAAGGCAGGTACCAACTGTCTAAACATGATTTGGTCAAGGCAGAACTACTCACCTTCCCATGTCTTATACATGCAATTCAACTTTAATTTCATGTCAAGCTTCAGTCTAACAAAAAAGGAAGCATGTCAGACTTCAATGGAGATATTGGTAGAAGATTGGTCAAAACACAGAAGTCCACAATAAAGGCTTAAAATTATAAATAAAGCATGGAATTTTGACAACTAATGTAGTCAAGAATACATATCTAAATATAATTAAAATTTATTTTATGCATTTATGCCATTAGAAATATTCTTCTGAAATTGCAAAAAATTCTTAACATACAATATTCATATGAAAAATAGACAAATAGATACATAAAAGGTAGATACAAAGAGGAATATATATTTTTAAGATAAATCCAATCACTAGTCAATGATATCAAAGGCATAGATAGAAACACATGTTTTCAAGGTAATATCTAACAAAAATATGGATAGGCCTAATACAAAGTTTACTAACACAAGTATGCCTACATAAAAGGAAGATCTACATAAAAAAATTCAAAAGGAATGATCGAACAAAAATAAAAAGTACCTCATTATTTATGGAAATCCAAGAAGATGGAGACTTGGAAAGTTGAAAAAATGTGAACAGAGTAGTAACAACACCATTAAGACAGCAATAAGATTCTCCAACAAGATAGAAACCAACTATGATGACATAGCAATAGTTCCGGGCATGTAAGAGAACAAGATAATGAAAAATGAGAAGAAAAAATGAGGGAGTGAAAGAAATAAAAGGTGGAAGTATGCTTTTAACTTCTACAGAAAAGCAACCCATGTCAGACAACCAACATGAGTTTCCACAGCACAGAAAAAGCAAATTTTCATCAACATGAAGCTCGGACACAGAAATTGTGACATTACTGAAACACAATAGATATCATGTTAACATCTATGGAAATTGATACGTCGTAGCAAAGTTTCACCTACACACGTCATAGCTGACTTCCATGGTCTTAGATAGGCAGATCTCCTAATAGGTTTGCTTAATTATATATGCCTATATTAAGGTTTATAAAAGTTTTTCGATGAAGAAAACTTAGAAATATTTTTTAAATAAATTATTACTAAGATCTACATAATTTTGAAATATATGATAAAAATTATTTCTGAAATATATATATTAGTATTATTTCAATTCATATTTTAATGTTATCTTAAGCTTATTCATCTATTACAATGTTAATAAGGAAATAATTGAGGTAAAAGTATAAATAACTGTTATTAAATAGTTATAAATATAACTAATAATACAAAAAATTATATATTTATATGGGCACTGAGACACCTTCTTGGCAACTAAATAGCTATGATTTCATCAATCTACTAGATAAAGCTAAAAACATTCACTTCAATTCAAATAGATTATGTTTCACTTTACCATTTGAAAACAAACAGAATATATTTAACTTTATGAGTTCATCAATGCAACAATAAATGCCTCGGTCCTGCTATGGGGCATTTGTAACATGTATTCTTTCTTTTCATTTATTATTAATTTCTTATCATTCACTAAATATTCTATCAAATTATATGAATTTTAAGTTCACTCACTATTTCTGAACAAATAATTTTTAATTTTCATCGACCTCTATCTTCATGATCTCATCAATCCGCTGGCTAAAGTCAAGACCTTCGCTCCCATTCAAATAGAATATAATTCACTTTACCATTTGAAAGCAAAAAGGCACCGTAACCATGCCAAACTCACGTTATCGGATCTGAGAGATGCATTCTTAAAGACTCCACAGGGTCAATAGATGACTTTGTGACTTTTCTTCCAATAAGGTTGCATCCATTCTCCCGTTCTACCTCTCTCTGTGTGATAGCAGAGACATCTTCCCCTTGCAGGATCCGTGCATAGAAACATTCAGGCTCTCTGACGCTTATTGAATTTTCATACAGAACAGTCGGACAGGGCTGGTATTGTTGATGCTTACTGACTCTCCCTGGAGAATTACATGCATTTTTCGTTAGGAAGCCTCTGTCGGAGCTACTAGAATTCCAGCAAGAAACTATTAGTATCTATGGATACAATAAGAAGGCCCTGGAAATCATGACTTGCATCTTACTCTTACCAAACAATGACTTGTGCTCCCGTAAATGGCAGGATTTTTCGGAGCTACTCTGCACCCTACCACTGCTATTGCTACGATACTTCGTCACAATGTTCTTATCCGTGGAAACCATGCCATCAACCTGCCTATCTCCATAATCATCCTCCCATTCGTCTTCCTCCTCGCCCTCGGGCACATCTCCGCTAGGAGTCCCATAATTTCCTTCGGCATTCCACGGTCGGCGCCGCGAACTATCTTTCTGGCCTAGACTGTTCGCGCCATAAACACAACGATGTGACACTTCCTCTTTTGCTTCCCCTAAAAAACGACCGTTTTCACGGACCGAGAACACGTTGTTATTGCCATCCATCGCGAATCTTGGGACCGCCAGGGACGTCGTCTTTCTCGACGCATCTACTCCTCCTCCACTACCGCCTCCTTCTGAAGGCCGATGAAATTTCACGGAGTTCACATCACGAAACAGCACTTCAGAAGCTGAGTCCAATCCGTTCTCCGCCGCCGTCCGAGAAACCGCCAAGTCCATGTCTCGGAACAAAGCTAACACCGTACCATGAAAGCTATCCAGTAAACAAGACAGACTGCTTCCCGTCGAGAGGACTCGTGATAAGGAACCCGTTCTTCCTCTTCCCGGGACCGCCGGAGATGGAGAGGCATCTTGTGGGGGGCGGGCAGGAACCGTCAGCGACAGAGCTAGGGTTTAGGAGAGCATTTCATGGAATGACGAATGGAGACGATCGTCGAGGCCAACCGGCACTTCACCACCCGAGCTCCATGATTTTGTGAAGGGTCTCAAACAAATCGTACGTCTCATTATAATTAACCAAAAAATGTGAAAATTAGATTTAAAATAAATATTTTAACAATCTATTTTAAATATTTCTCTATCATTTTAAATATATATATTTTATGTGTTAAAAATAATAGGAAACAATAATTCAAGAATCAATGAAAAATAAAAATGATAGGATTTATTAGAAAATTACCTAAGATGAGTGACTTCGAAAATATGTGTAAAAAGAAGTATTAGATGTTACCAACTCCTAAATAAATTGAATGGTTAATTTTTCGTGTATTCAGATTGAAAAATTAAAATTTATTTTCATATATTTGAGAAATCATAGAAAAGTAATTTTTCATTATTTTCATATAAATATCATTTAAAAACGAGTCAATAGAAAATAACTTTCTCTTTTTTTTTTCTATGATTTTCTAGTATACAAATATGGTGTGTTTGGGTTGGCTTTTTTAGCAGTTAGATAAAATTGAAATTAAAATTAATTTTGTAAATAAAGTTAAAATTATATAATAATATAGGTAATAACAATTTATATATTAAAATTTATATAATAATAATAATAATAAGTAGTGATTTTAAAAATTAAAATAAAATAAACAAAAACTTTGATACAACCACATTTTTCCGTTTACCAGTAAGTCAGAAACCAACCATTAAATATCCTATCTTTGATGTTGCCATTAATCAATATTAGTGCAAAGCACGTACACAACTGCACGTGACAAATTATTATCGAATAGCCGAATAGGTAGGTGACTTGAAGATAAAATCAAAATATTAGGTAATAACGATTTAAAAAATATAAAAATAACAACACACATTGATAACTACACTTGTTATCAGCATTTTTTTAAGTTGATTTTATCGAACAAATTCAAAAACCCACTAAGGAAATTAAATTTCCCAAATAAGACGCTGTTAAACTTTTTTCATCACTTTAAATAGCTAAGGCAAACCTTCATCATCGTACTGAGTTTACTTTATTTCTAATTGATTTGTAACCTTATCTGTTGTTTTTGTTGTTATTATTATTTTTATTTATGGTAAAATTTTGGTAGAATTTTCTTTACTTTCCTTTTTTGCGAATTGACTTAATTAACTGTCAACATTAATCATCTTAAGTCATTATTCATATATATCTTATTAGACTTAATTAACTTGTTAATCTTATCATTTATTTCACGAGTATTTTAGCCTAATCCTCCTCACCTTCCTTGTAATTTTTTCAAATTCAGGCCCCTTCCCTGTAAATAGATCGAAGATATTCAACTAAATACAAAAAATAGTTAAACAAGTCAAAGTAACGGTTTTAAATTTTCTAACTAGAATTACATATTTTTATTAATTTCAAGAAAACACTAGTCATTTTTATTAATGCAACCTTAATTTCCTGGTATTTATATTAATACCTTAAAAGTTGCCGCACACATTTTTATCATCAAATGAATTTAAATATATTATATTATTTTGGTTAAATCAATTTAGTACTTATTAATCTAAAGATGTCAAAATTCAGCATGTTTGCGTTAAATTTCAATTTTTCAAATAATAACATAGATATGGTAATCTATACTGTAGATTAATTAACTATATATTTAATTACAATAATATTTCAATGATAATACAAACTAATAATTTTCTTTGTTAATAATTACTCTATAGCTATAATTTTTTATTTTCTCTTTTCCCATTCAATTCATTTAACTAACATTTTTCGTAATTTTTAATATTTATATTTAACATGCTAACATATACACCGTCACCATAGAATTGACACCATTATTTTTGTTAATATTTTATTTCAAAAATAAAAAATTACCTAGTTAATTAATTTATGTTATACCTTACCACGTGTTAAATTTTTTATTAATTCAAATTATATATATACTCAGAATTCAATAGTTAAAATTTAATAATACGAAAATTTATGTCGTACGAAAAATAATGTAAAATAATAAATTAAAATTTTCACATTTTCAACAATACAAACTTCTTAGATGTTAAAATTTCAAACTTTCAAATCAAC
>JAMKPZ010005042.1:0-27033 GCA_024699675.1 Amphibolis antarctica | reverse complement strand
TCTAATTTCTTTCAATTCTAAGAAATGTACAAACACCTCTGCATTGAATTCATTTCCATCTAATTCAATTCCATTTAAGAAATGAATTCTCATCAATTCATTTCCAACCAATTCCGAGTGCACAAATGCACCCTAAAAGTAAATTCAAATCTTATAATGTCATACCAACTTGAAAATCAGGACAGAATCATCTAAGTATATAATTACTTAATCTAGGGTATAATATATTGAAAATTTTATCATGTTAATATAAAAACAACAACAATCTGAGTCATAATCCCACTACGTGAGATCAGCCACACAAATCATTTTTTCGAAATATTTCAATTTATTGCCAATTTTTTGGTTAAATTAAATGAATTTAAATCTTTTCTTACAAATCCTAACCAAGTAATTTTAGGTCTACCTTTGCTTCTTTTAATTTTTTCTGCACTGATTAAATCTATTTTCCTAACTGAAATTATTTCTTTTATCATGTAACTATAGTTATCTATAAATTAATTTGTATGATAGCTTCTACCCTCTCAAGTAATTACAACGAAAAATAAGTGTACTTCTAAAGTTATGTACAGGTGCCTCTATAGAAATTGTCCTAAATGAATTTTACATTTTTAATTATTTATGATCTTAAAAAATTATCCACTGGCTGGTAAGAAGTAAAAATAATGAGGTAATCACTTAAGATTTCCCCAAATGAATCTATTTAAACAACCTAGCATCAAGCTTTAGAGTTCACACAACAACATCAACATTGGGCATACCATTTTCTTAACATTTCACAGAGTCCTGGCCACTGACCCTTTTCGACTCTAAAATTTTGTTGTCAAACACACACCTGGCGTACAGTAAGCAGATCAAGTTACATGTTACGAAGCATTTGCTACAATGATTTTCCAAAGCAAGAAGATACCAGAAGGCAGAAGCCAAAAATGCACAGCCAAATTTCACGAAGAAACTGAAATATCCACCAAATCATCACAATTCAATGACTTGAAATATAAATAAAAAAATCCACAAACATATCCCAAAGTATAACTAAGGGAGTACAGAAATAACGTGAAAAGAAATGATGAAAATTTAGGAATTGATGGGAAATGGAAATGATGGGAAACTATAGAATAAGAGAGATATTTTTGCAGGTACAGGAAATGACAAAAATTAAAAAGAATTTGTGCTTTTCCATCCATCCCTAAGTGGGGAATGAGAAACGGAAAACAAAAATATATATGGCCTTGGTTGGGAAATGATGGGAAAATACTTTTCCATCATTTTCCATGTACACAAATGATATAAAAAAAATTAGTCAATGAGAAAGTGAATTCCTATGAATCCCTTTCCTATAATTTCTTGGTACACAAACACCCACTAAATTAGAAACCTTCACAAAGAGAGAGCGAAGTAAACAATCCAACTTCTAAATCTTTACTAAGAAAATGAAGCATATCAAGCCCTATTTCCTGTGGCGAGAGGGACGAAGGCTTTACATCGAGCGCGAGCTTGAACCTTCGAAACTTCCGGAGCTCCTTGGCAACGCGAGACACCTCCCACTTGCTCAGCTTCTTGTCCTCCTCCTCCTCCCACTTTTCCAGCACGGTCGCCGCCCCAACGCTGGGGTCCTCCATCATCGACACCTTCCGGTAAAGAGAGCTCCATTTCGGGGGCGGCCTCTTCTCGTAGTCCACGGTCCCGTAGTTGTCCCCCTGCGAAACAGAGCAGACGACGATCCCACCGGTGCCGCTCTTCTTCCTCCACCTCCAAACTAGGGCATCCGCGACGCAGGTCGAAGGTGGAGAGAAGCGGGAGATGGAGAGGTGGAGATCGAGCGGACGAAGCGAAGACAGGTGGAGAGAGAGCATTTCCGGCGTAAGGAAGATTTCGCCTGTACAGCGGTCGACATAGCACCTTTTATTTGTGCGTTTTACCAATGAAACCTCATTTTTTACGATATATTATAACATTTTAAGCAATCATTTATCAAATTAAGCATCTTCTGCTTCCATCAAATTCAATCAATTGCCAACATTCAAATTGTTTCGATAAAACTGTCAAATAAATTATAATCTAGGGTTGCAAGAGTCATTCGAGGAACTTGGACATAATAAATACGTCCACCATGAGAGTTTCTAGAATGTGTAATCCTAGTAGAATGATATATCTAAGAAGTATCAAGAATAAAAACTTTAAAAATAAAAGAATCATTGTTGTTAAAAACAACATTATTCTTGCACAATCAGTGATGATAAAAAAAAGTAAAGATCATGTTGCACCATTCATTAAAGGAGGAATATAAAATGTGATTACGTAGAGCAAAGGAAATAAGTAATAAAATATCACACCATTGATAAGAAAGGAGGTTTGTACTTTTAGAAATAGTAGTAAATAATGAAAAATATTAAAAAATTGAACATATTATTTTCCACCATTTTCAAAAGTACAAATTTCTTAAAAAATTTACAATTACGTAAAAGACTTATTTGTATACGTTGAAAATTAGAGAAACAGAAATTCTAGAAATAAAAAAAAAGGACTATTTTATACATGTTGTGAAAATTCTAAAAAATTAATTTTAAAAATATATAAATATTTTATATTTTAATATTTTAAATATAATTTCATATTTTTCGTGTAACTATGAGTTTAGTAACGATTAAAAGAGGTTAGATAAAATGCACAAAATTAAAGGAGTGTATCATAATGAAATTTTTGCTAATTACAAAAATTTTTCTTACCCAACAAGTGATAATCTATATTTACATAGTGATACATGGTGAATGAATTAAACAGTTGTCAGGTGTATAGTAAATTATAAGAAAAAATCTTTCTCAAACATACACGTAGTGGAAATACCAATTAAACATTAAATCATTTAATTTAATCCATTGTTTAATCTTCTAATCAAACATTTAATCACCAAATATAATATTTTTAAATCACTTAAATATTTAATCTATCTAAATCCTCAATTAAACCACCCAATCACCTAATTAAATTATTAATTAAATTATTTAAATACTTAATCCTTAAATGATCACTTAATCACTTAATCTAAGTATTCAATTAACCATTTAATTTAAAACCTGAATCAATCAATTGGTCACTCAACTAATAATTTAATTTAAAAATCACTTAAAATCCCTTAAATGACCTAACTACAATTTTTACTTCACCAAATTACTTAATTAATTATTTTAGTCATCTAAATCACATAATTACATGCCATTAATCTTAAAATTTACCTTAAGAGAGGATTATTGGAGTGTTTGTGCTTCTTAGAAATTAATGAAAAGAAAAGTTTGAAAAAATTTTCATTGTTGAAATGTTAAAAATTTATAAATAGAAAATTTTATGGAACTATTTGTGGACATTATGAAAATTTATATTTAATTTTTTTAAAATTATTTTTTTTGAATTTGTAATATTTTAACAATAAATTTTTTTTCAAATTTTCTTTTTCATTGATTTCTAAAAACTCTTATATTGCTCAAAAAACTAGGAAAAGTGAAAATCAAATTTTTTTTTCCTAATTTTCAACCATGGCGTTCTATAAATTTTTAAAAATTATAAAAATCAGAAAATGTATAAAATTTAGACATTTCTAATATTATTATTATTGTACAAATTTTAATATATAAATTTTATTATCTAAATTATTATACAATTTAAACTTCAATTCTTGTGACGTATTTATGTATGTGAAATTGATTAGAAATAAATTGTTGAGAATTTATTTTTTGAATGAGATTGAATTGGATGAAAATAAATTTAATATAGGTATTTATGCACATCTTAAAATTAAATGGAATTAGAAATTCCAATGATGAAATGGAAGTAGGCGAAAAAACTAAAATTGAGTGAATTCTAAACGAAAACATGCTAAATTCTAAATAATTCATATCTTATAAGTCTAGATTTTATTTTTATTTTAAACTAAAGAGTACAAAATATTAAAAAAAATAAATTAATTTTAATTCCATAAATATAAATAAATAATCTAATTTAATTTCAATAAATTCATGAATTCAATGGATATAAACAAAAGCCCAGAAAAAAACTGTTCGAACACACTTTAGTAACCCTTCCTCACCCTTCGTCTCCTCCGCGCACGACGAGCACGAGCTCGCCTTTTCTCCCCATCGCCGCCCGACGATCTCGCCGCGCGTCGTCTCGCCGCGCGTCGTTCTCGTACCCGTCTCCGCCCCCGTCGTCCGATGCAGCTCCCCGCGCGCCTCCTCTCCCCATCTTTCTCCTGACCTGCGCCGCCCGACGAGATCTTCTCTTCTCCGGTGCCGCGCGTCGTTCTCCTCTCCGTTGCGTCTCCTCCGCGTGTCTTTTCTCACCGTCGCGTCTTCTCCCCACAGGTATTCCTTCTCCTTCTCCGATCTGTATGATGTTTATTTTCAGTAGTTTTTTTTGTTTGTTTCTGTTCGTTCTGTGTTCGATCTTCATTTGGAATGATATATTTCGAATGATATTTGGAATGTTATATTAATGTTTTGCATGTTAAGCGATCTGTATGAAATTGTTTTGTTATACTAATAAGACAGGAAAAATGTCATGCATTTTTCAGTAGTTTGGAATGATGTTTATTGGAATGATGTTTTGTGTAATTTTGTTTACATGTGTGTTACCCGTATAAATGTTATAAAATGTTATATTAATATTTTGTAAAAGTCATACTTATTCTAAATTTTTCTTGGTGTGCACAAACGTCAATCAAATGGATTTTCTTGATTTTAGGTGACACAAACAGACACAACATTTCTAAAATTTCTTGATTTTTTGATTCTTGAAAGTTTCGATTTGTTCTTTTTTCTTTTTCAATTTTCTGAGCGACATAACTGACCTTGAAAGTCCATTCATACACACAGAATTGGTTAATTACTCAATTACTTAATTAGTTAATTACTTAACTTAGGATAAATCCTTAATTACTTAATTAAAACATTTAAATCCTCAATTAACCTTTGGAAAATCCAACCTCTAATTGGAAAGGTCTTTTTGGACACAGGGCAACCTCTTTAGCATCTAGATCTTGTCCTTGCTCCTCCTTTGAGAACTGGCGACCACGGAGCCTTTTCTGTCCACCTTAAGATCACTTGGAGTTACTTGGAGGAAGTGTGGAGTTTGAAGTATCTCGTCTAAGCTCATCGTGATCCTAAAACTAATCCTTCCTAAAATCCCTTTGCCATTTTCCTTTTACTCAGCAAGAGAGAGGGGTGAGAGGCAACACCATTGTTGTTTTCTGTAGGCGATCAAGCAAACAACATTTGTGGATGAAGAAGTAGGAGAGAGGGTTGGGTGCTTATGCTGCGTTCATGTTGGAGTAGCTGGGAATCGCCGTATGCATGAGTGGCACTGTGCATAGAGGAGCAGAAGGGGTGTTGTTCGGGTGAGCATATGGGTTGCATCGTTTGAGAGCATGGCAAGCATTTGTTGGGTTTCATCAGGGGAAAACATGACGATCGGGCATTGCTAAGTATCAACTCTTGCAGCTCGACATAGGGCGAGCAGCTATTCCTATGCGTGTGGTGAGTAGCTTGGGTGTATATCTTCGATTCTTGTGGTGAGTGACTCCTTACTTTGTAAACTTACGGTGTTCATGTATTGCTATTGAAATTGGTGGAGACAAATAAGAGTTTTGGAAATTATTCTTCTCCCTTGGACAGTTGTTAAGTGCATCATCACAGGGTGCATTGATTTTGATAGAAAAGGGATGGACTTGTGTGGATTGGTGTAGCGAGGGGAGAATAGCCCAATTTTAAATTGTAAGCAATCTCTGTTTTTTAAAGTAATACTATTTAATAGATATGGTCATTGTGATTGATTTTAGATAAAAATTGACTTGACTATAAACTGTTGTAATTTACAGCATATTATTTAAAATATTGTAGATCAATGCTTATCTTTTTTAGAAATTGTAAATAATGTATATTTTGTAAGTCTATGGTTGAATTATGCGCGGTTATTAGGATTTAATTAACTTAAGTAGTTAATTTTTTATTTATTTATTTATCTATCTATTTAGACCTGTAATATTTTCTGCATATTGATTTTGATATATTTATTGTGTTGATTGTTTTAGATTGGTAATGAAGGAGTTATACCTTTATATTCATTATAATGATCTAGAGAGTTGTGCATAAGTTTATAGATGATCTTGCATGCATTTAAGAAAATCAGTCAACAAGTTGCATTAGTTATATGTATATTTATATATTTATGATGACTATGACAAGGATTCGGCCATAAGAGGTTAAACTATAGTATCATGTGTGTAATTTGACTAGTCATATTTTAAATATTTGGGTCTTGTTACAGGGATTGTATATAGTTTTAGCCATAAATTATTATTGATATGAAAAGATAGTCTTTAAAATTTGTCAACATTTGAATATAACTGTTTAGTTTGGCACATAGAGTTAAAGTTCTGCAGATAGCTAGCGTGTGGTCCACTTAATTTTATTTGCCACTCTTAGTTTATTTTATTCTATTTATTCAATTTGAAATCATATAGATTTGTAGTGGTTGACCTTTTTTCATTGCATTTATGTATGTGTTACTTAAGGAAAATAGTTGATTACATGTTGGGATTTATCTCATATCTTTGTAATTATGTTTTTAGGTTTTGAGTAGTGAACCTAGCTTGGCATATTGAAGAAGGCATTGGGATAATTTTATTTATTGAGGTTTTGTCAACCTTTAGGATATAAACATGTATTAATTTTATTTAGAAAAGAGGTGATTTGTTTAAACTTATGTTATAAAAGGTGAGGTATGGTTTTACGTTGTGGTTGAATTGAAATGTTATGATTATTGACAATGGTGGTTGAGATAATTCTCTAATTAAATTGCAATGTGAAACATATATATATATATATGAGTTCACGGGTTCTGTAGGTACCTATAGAACCTACTTTTGTAGGTGCCTACAGAACCTACTTCTGTAGGTGGTCGGTGGTCGGTGATCGTGAGATTGATAGGTGAAATTTTCTTAACTTAAAATCCCTCTTTCTCTTCCAGTGAAATTTAAAAACACACACTCAGTGGCGTGGATGGTTAGAACAACAATGTGGAGGGCGGCAGAACAAGACCTACTGGGGAGGGGGTTGCACATGGATGTATGGCCTAGATGGTCGCGGCGAAGGGTGTGGATGGATGGACTGGGGAGGGTAGCAGAATAGGATTGACCGAGGAGGGGATTGCGTGCAGGCAGATGGCGTGGATGGTCGCAACAAAAACTTGTAATGCTTTTGAATGTTTTAATTTAAATCCATGAAGTGCAAATTTTACATTTATACCGTAAGTGCATAGTGCCCATTATAATAAGTGTATGTGAGTATAGATTGAATCTACAGGAAGTTAGTGGACTAAAATAATCATCAAAAATTCACAAATTTCATAACCGCAAAGCGTAATCCTAAAATCATATACATAAAATGAATCTCTATAAAAATTACAGAAATTATTTACAAATTCTCTTTAGTTGTTCAATACACATTTCCACTAAATGAAACAATCATTTGGTATTATTCACCTGGCTGTCATTGAGATTGAATAAGCACAAAACCGCATTCACAAAAGTTGCATATAAAAATCCATTTGCTGTATATGCCTGGACCATGAGCTAAACCCACCGTAAAGGTTGTAACGTTAACGTTAAACCTTTTGGTTTGGGTGAAAGGTTTGAACTAAACCTTCCACAAGGCCTAGAAGATTTGAGTTAAACCTATCATAAGGTCCGTAACGTTTATCGCATTTACTCGTAGTGCACAACATAACCTATACATAAGTAATATAATATTATACTAAGTTAAACACAACCTTATTCACAAAAGGTACAAATATACAAACATTCATGATAAAAGTGAGTCCAAATAGTGATAAACATGCAATGAAATAAAAACAAGTATAAATGCAGACACAAAATAGACTTGTACAAGTTATGCAAACACATATTAATAGCTTGTATAAGGATCAGTTTCCTCCTCTTGCATGAGCTGCAGTCGTTCAATATTCTTGTCTTCTCTACAACTAGGACATGGCTGAATGAGGGCTGCTTATCTTCGTCGTCCACTGTCCATGCACGATTGGGGGCTGCTTATCTTCGTTGTCCATGCACGATTGGGGGCTACTTTCGTGGACGCGCGGTTGGGGTTTGCTTTCATGGATGCGCAATACTAGGCTACTTTTGGGTGGGTGAAATGCGTGGGGGATTTTTTCGCATGATTGATCTTCATCGTCTACGCTCCATTGGATGACCACCCACAGAAGACTTCTGTGGGTGGCTACAGAGTCATTAAACCCTATATATATATATATATTTGAATTTATTTGAGCTTATTACAGGTGCCTTAACCTTGTAATATATAGGGGAAAGTTTTTCACATCCTTTCCCTTTTTATTGTGGCAATTGTTGGGTGTCAATATTCTGGGGTATGATAGTTCCCTTCCTTGATTTTTACTTGGCAGAGGTTATGCACATGCTTGGGGGTCCTCTCTTGTACATCTTTCTCCATGCATTTCATTTCAGTAGATTAGCCTCACTGTTGCAATTACTTTTTTTGATGATGATGATGGTGATGTCAACATGTAGCAATTATTGTCTCAACCATTGGATCAATTGGGTAAGCTTCTTGGGAATAATTTTGACTTCCTAGTGGCTTCACTAACGGATTGATTTTAAATCATTGCTCACCCTTGAAGCAACTCCAACCTCCAAAATTCTAATCTGCTATTTGCTACTAGGCTTTGTACCAAGATTTCTTATCCTATTTTCCGTATTGTTTGTCACCTTCTATTTAAGAATCTGCATTCAAAATAGTATTCCTGTGTTCTACTTGCTCAGGGAAAGAATGATGGTTTGCTGAGGAAGTACCAGCATAGTATGGGAAGGAAGAGATAGGGTTCCAGCTTTCCAATTACTTAGGTTAGGAATGGAGGTATTGCTGAAGAAGTACCAACAAAAGTATAGGAAGGTCAGGGAGCAGATGGGAAAGTGGGATGAACTCCAACACTGCCTCCTCTCTCAGTTCAGAAATGCTTCCTCCATCATTGAAAGACTTCCGGTATTGACCACTTTCATGCTGTTTTTCTCAATCGTTAGGTGTTTAATTTGTGCTCTAAATTTCTACTATTGGCTTTTGACCTCAGTTGCTTATGGAAGACAAGAACCATGGTGTGTTGGGATCCATCCAGGGGATCAAGGAGAACCTTGTTGGAACACAGATGGATGCTTTGGAAAGGAATTTTTCTTCGATGAAGGATACACTGTGAGTTATGTTATGTTGTGTATATGTTTCTGTTCAATGAATAATCATTGCTTTAGAAGTGAATTCCTGCACAGATTTCATTTCTTTTTCTGAATTTGATCACTTTTCTTATTTTATCTTTTTCTTTAAAATGTTTGTACATATAGATGCTGAATAAATATGTTAGTATGCACTGGTTGTAGCTTAGCGTTGGAACTTATATCTTGTTCATCATTGTTAGAATAGTCCTACATGAGTAAGTGTATGAATTGAACCTAGGTTAATGTATGATGAATCTTTTCATTCACTACCAATTGATTTTGAATTGAAATTTGACATGATTTCAAAGTAGGTTCACACACATTCACTGGATCTAAATAAAAATGATACTTATAGGCAGAAGATAAGTTACAAGTTAGGGAATTATTGGAATTGTCCCACATGGGTTAGTATAGAAACTGAATCTTGGCTAACATATGATGAATTTCTTTACATATTATTAATTGATTTTAAGTTGAAATTTTACAGTCATCATGTGACAAATTGACTGATATAGGTTGGTTATTTCATTTGGCAATTTTCTACTTGGTATCATCACATTTGAAATACCAATCTTCTTGGTGATAATTTAAAAATGCACAGATGTCATGAATTTGTTTGAGACTTTCCTTTATCTTCTCGTTTATCATGTACTCTATTTTATACAAGCAAAAGAACTTACTGCTGGGTATTATGTATTTTGAGGAATGCCAGTTCAGTAACCAAAATATTAACTGTATCTGTTAAAAATTGATACAAGTATGATGTTAACATTTTCATTGTAGTGCAAGCAATTCTTACTCATTTCCAATTGTTCAGGAGAGATTTTAATGACATTGTTATATCGCTTGGCAAAATATCACGGGATTGCCACCAACAAGTCAAAGGATTGTCCCTGAATATGCAGCAAATGAAACTCAGGATAGGGATCCGCCCAAGCATAGAAATTTGTCTTGATGGATTCAAAGCAATTTATGAAATGCATCAATCCGAGTATGGATGCTCTATTCAACTATTGTGCAGGGCCTTTCTCCATCTTTAAGTAAAATTGAATAGTTACTCATACTTACGATACTTATCAAGTGTCTTATAAAGAAGTTAAACAAGATTCAATGATTTCCATGTTAGTTTCTCATATTATTATATAACTTAATTACGTGGCCTCAACAATATTATTTCCTTACTAGTTAGCTTAAATAGGTTTAGGCAAAATATTAAAGTTGGTACTGATATTTTTCTAACTTTACAGGTACATTCTGAAATTGTCTTTGATTTCGGCACTAACATGCAGATCCAGGTTAGTGGTGTTCCTTTTGTGTTTTATTATATTCCATAGAAATTTCTTGCATTTTTGCTTGCTTTCTTCAATATCATGGTAGCTTATAAATTACATGTGTATTTCTTTCATCTTTCTTTGTGAAAAGAAAGCAGAAGATTTGAGCTGAATTATGCCATCTTTGTTGCTTGCAAGTCGATGGTTAGATATGCTGAAAGTACATAATTTTTCCTAAGGCAAATAATTTTCCATATTTTTGACTCATATATTATGGATTTCTTTATATTGGTTGGTACCAAATGGTTTGTTGTAAGTAATACATGGAAGACGTCAAATAAGCAAAAGATTTTGAGCATGTTTGATATTTCTCATTCGGTTATCCATCGTGTGCACCAAATTATGGCAAACTTTTTGTAGGGTGAATCAGGGGGCAATCACAAAGCTCTTTGGATTAGTTGGAAAAGAATCACCAAACCTTTGGATGAGGGGGGGCCTTGGAATTCATGATTTGGGGGAATTCATTTGGGCTCTCTGCATGAAAGCTGCTTGAAGGTTACATTGTGAGTAGTGTGTGTGGTCAAATCTTATGCAGAATTTGTGTAGGCCTCTGAATGATAGCACTTTGATAACCAATGTGCTTGTTAAAGTAAGGTTGCTGAGACAGGCATGGGCAGAGGTCAGGAAGCATAGCCAATGGATTGGGGGATACAATGCTATCAGTGTCTGGTTTGATAAATGGCTTGATAGCGGCATTCTTGCTGACAGCATACCTTGCCCCAACCATGCTAGAAACTTTAAGGATCTTAAGGGGAAAACCACTGCCTTCCTTTACTGCCTCAACATAAACAAGATGTAATCTATGGGTTGCAGTCAGTCACCAATATGAGGGATACCTTTGATTGGAGTTATACTACTAATGGAGCCTTTTCGGTTCAATTTGCGTGGGAGGCCACCTGAGCTTGGGGTACCCTGTGTCCTTGGGGCTTGTCAATCTGGTTCAAATACTTAGCATCCAATATGTCATTCTTCCTATGGAGATTTCTTAATGAAAGTCTTCCAGTGGATGCAAATCTGAAACAGAGATCTGTCTTGCTTCAAAATGCTCTTGTTGCAAAACGTTCCCTGACATTGAAACAGTGGAGCACCTATTTTTCAGTTATGATTGGGTTACTCTTGGAAAATTTTGGCTCTCTTGGATGTTTAACATAGACTTTAGTTCTAATGGTGACTGGAGATGTTGGGTTCACGAGTGCCTACAGAATAAAAGCAAAAAGGGGATGGGCCTAATCAAGAAAATCTGTTGTGCTAGACTTCTCCATGCGTTCTGGAAGGAATGCTGCAACATCAGCATGGGAGGGTTAAAAGGCAGCTTCAACATTATCCTCAAGGACACTCATATGACCATCAAGGAGTCTCTATGGCAGCTGGTCAAATCCACACTGGAAAGTTGATAGTTTCTGGTATAAGCTACATACAACACTCAACCTCAGGAATGGCAAGCTCATGGGAGCTCTATGGGAGAAGCCGGCCATTGGTTTGTTGAAATTGAATACTGATGCTGCAGTAGCCAAATCCTTCTAGGTGGGGGGCGATGGTGTGGTGAGAAACTTGTCCAGTGACCTCCTTGCGTTTTCTTCCCTTTTTGATAGCTGCTTTGTGATCAAGGCAGAAATAGAGGTGATTTATTTGGGTTCGACCCTTGGTGAACAAGGTGTTGATCTTAGCAAGGTCATTGTTGAATCATATTCTATGCAGGTGATCAATATGCTCTACGAGGGGGACTGTCTTTGTTGGGAGGCAAAATATCCTTGGGGGACACCTTCACAGTTTGGTAGCAAAAACTTGTGATTTGTATCACATTGATAGGGGTTGCAATCATTTAGTGGACCAGCTTGCTAAATGGCCATTAGCTCCTCCGATTGCACTATTTTTAGAAATGTTAATTCTCTTCCGTCAGGAGCTCAGAGAGTTTGTAAACAAGAAGCAATTACTACTGGTTTTGATTTTCCTGTGCTCTTTATGGGTGGGGATTGGTGCATTTGAAAAATATAAGAAATGATAGGAATGGTGGGAAATAATAAGTTAAATTTTCTACCATTTCTTATCATTTCCCAAACTTTCCAAAGGCATAAACTCCTCCTTAGGAAGGATTTGTACATTTAGAATTAATTGAATAGAATCATTTTACATGATTTTTTATTAATTTTAAATGCACAAACCTTCTCGTTGGGTCCTTCCTCATGAATTGATTGGGGTCTTTTTTTAAAAAAAGAAGAAGCAAAAGATTGAACATCCAAAAAATGTTATATACAGTGTACGTTACTACATTGTGTCATTCTCAAATCTTGTGGTTCCATATTGCTTCACCATGTATATGTGTTATACCTGGCATGGGCAACATGGCCGTGATAAAATGTGAACATTTAACTTAAAAATCAATTAGTCATGAGTCTAAAGGTTCATCTTTATATTAGCATATGTATTATTTTTGGATTAGAACTTTGTTTGTAGAGGTTAACCCTTGTATAGTTGGTCTCAAGCTTAGATAAAGGAGAGTTAGTGTTTGGTAAACGGCCAACTATAAAAACTCGTTAACTCTTCATCAATATGTATCCTAAAGATAATTTATTGGGAAATTCACTTAGTGACGTATTGCATATATATTTATGGGAAGACATAAGATGATGTGTGGGAAAGTTTTGTAGAGGTATCGGGGTTTTCTACAGTATCTTTAAGAAAAACGACCCCTTTTTAAATTAGTTCAAATGCAGCTATTCTAGCCCTTCCTCTTATTTGTGGTCCTAAGTAATACAAGTTATTTTTTATTAAGTATAAGTTCATTAAAGTTTTTTTTGCTTCAACACCATGATGAAATATATATATGTGAATGAAAATTAAATTGGTTACGAGTGGATGTGTCCATTTTTATATTAGCCTATGTGTCATTTTTAAATTAGCCCATGTGGACTATTCTAACAGGTTGCGTGGGTCATTTAAAAAACATTATATGTAAATTTTATGGTATGTACAAAAAATATGTTGGGTTTGCATGTCGCTTCCCTGTTCGCCTGTTGTAATATTTTCATTCTCGAAATCCTTTTTTTTTTTTTGACGGTGCATAGAGCTCATTCAAATATCTCGATAATAGTGGATTACTACCATTTCTCATTTATTGAAGGAGACAAAAGAGAAGGTCATCTTTTCATCTTTTGTTGGATACTGCATTCTTTTGATGGTACTCTCGTTATTTTCTGTGTGACCTCTCCTATTTTCTCATCAATCAACTTTGATGCATCTCTTCACATTATCAGCAGTATATCACCATTAGACCACCTCTTGGGCAGTTTATTCTCAAATATCAGAGTACCTGAAACTATCATAAAGCATTAAGCTGCAATCTTTTGCAGTTGGTAGACGTGCCAATTACTAATAAATTCTGTTCCTTTTGTAGTTCTCGTGATATAACTACACTGCGCCAACTTCTAGCTGACCAGCCGAACATTCCAAAGGGTGAAGGTTCGATGTCATTGCCGTCTGCCTCTCTAGTTTTTCATTGATCCTGGCAGGCTCCAATTCTTAACTTACCATTGCTTTTTCAGTGGAGCTGATTTTTAATCTCATTTTCGCCGAAGACGTCAGTTGACTGCGGTTCTTTTCCGGGCAATTGCTTGGGTTTGGCTGGTTGTCGACGCACATGAGAAGCAGCTTGCATTTGGGAAGAGTAAGTTTCAATTCTTTAAAAATTTATACTATTATTATTGTATAAATTTTTATATATAAATTTTAATATCACAATTTATTACGTAATTTTAATATCGTTTATAAAATAACTTTCAACTTCAACTTTCTATAATTATAATTATATGTATTAGAAATTTAGGAAAAAGAAATTTAAGAAGAGAAAAGATAAAGAAAATTAAAATTCAGGAAAAGAAAAATTTAAAAAGAGTGTTTGTAAAAATCATATTTCAGAAATTTTGTAGGTGAAATGAAGTAAAAGGAGTACTTGAGTTTGAGTTGTGAGTGGCAATGACAAGTTTGATTGTAGTGACGGTGGTAGGAGCGATTGAAAGGAAATCAATAACAACAGTGGAGACATAAGGGTTATTGAGATGAAGGAATAAGCAAGATATAGCAAAGGTGGTGGAGACATGTCGTAAAGGTGAGATCTAAATTTTTTCCAATGGGTTGTATAGAATTTCACAAAGGGAGAGAAGTAAATTTAGAAAAATCTATTATTTATATTATTAAAAATTTTAATTTTTTTAAAAAAATTAGTGTCTTGCACAAATATCTTTAAATCCAGAAAATGTTTTTAAGTTTTATTTTTTACTTTTTTTTTTAAGTTACACAAACGAACTTAACACTTTAAAATAAAAATCCATTTTTGTTTTTGTTGAGTGCCAGGTTTCAGTTCTCACCTTCTATTTGTGATTTTCTGCGTTTTACCAATGGCATTTTGGTAAAACTTATTTTTTTCATTGGTGTATTTTTTCCTTATGAAGTACAGGTGGACCAGCGGAACATTAGACACTGTTTTTCAGTTCAGGTGGCGGACATGTGGCAGACACGTGGTAGTTTCGTCTTCTATTTTCCAGTTCATTTTGCTGGCCTGATCTTGGCCCAGTTACCTTTCTGATGGGCCTTTTAGAGGTTGTTTTTTTGCTCAGCCCATTCATTGTTATTTTTTACATAATTTTCTTATCTTTCAAGGCTTAGGTCTAGTTCCCTTTGCTCCTTTTGTAACCAATCTTTTCGCAGGTGGTATTGGTCTGATGAATGATATTGTGAAATGTATTAATTAAAAAAAATATTAATTAGAAGCAACGATGTTTGTAATATTTTTCAAAATTTAAATAAAGAAAATTTAAAATCCTTCTATTATGCAAAAATTCAAAAATTATGTTTTATAAAAGAAACCACCTTGTCCACAATAACTACCGTAGAAAAGCAATTACTTCGACCAAACAATTTATTAAATATCATTTTTATTGTAAAAACTTATAGTATTTTTTTACCGTGAATGTCTAACATTATTGAGTCACACATATGAAGATAAAAAGTTGTGCATCAAATTTAATTTTAGGGTGCATTTAGGGATAACTCTTTTCAGTTTTGAGAGTTGAATAAAATTGAAATTAGAGTTAGTTTTGTAAATTGAGTTGAATTTGTATAGTAATTTGGGTGATAAAAGTTATATGTTGAAAATTGTGTAATGATAATGATGTTTGGAGTGATTTTAAAAGTTAAAAGAAGTTGAAAACAAACAAAGTTTTTTGTATTATTTTTCAAGCAATTTATGAGAGAAGTAGCAAGTGATAATTGGAAGCAGTGAAGCAAAACATGCCTAAGCGATTTATGGGAAAAAGATGTGTAATTAGGGGTGTTTGTGTTATCTGTAAATGAATGAAAAGGAAAGTCTGAAAGTTTTTTCATTATTGAAATGTTAAAAAATCTGGAAATGAAAATTTTTATAGGATCATTTATGTACTTTATGAAAATTTATATTTTATTTTTAAAAATTAAAAATATTTTAGATTTTTAATATTTCAATAATTTTTTTTTTTCAAATTTTCCTTATTGATTTCAAGGGGCACAAACTCTTCTTAGGGTTATATTTGGAATTTACTTCAATTTTAATTTTATACAAATTTTCACGTATCATTATCATTATACAAATTCTAATATATAAACTTCTATTACACTAATTACTATGTAACTCTAATTTTATTTATTTAGTACTCTCAACTTTAACTCTGTCTAACTTTTGAAGTTAGTTTGGGCTCTTCACAAGTGTACCTTAGACGTATGTTTGTTTCAATTTCAAAGGCAGCAAAAGGATTTTGTGAGCGGAAGGCTTTTACAAGGGTGCGTTTGTCAATTCGATGATGCAAGAGTGGAAGGAGCTATCTAAAGCGGGGCATTAGTCACTTCAGGATGTTGGAGAATAACTAATTAGGAGCAAGTGAACCAAGATGTTGGAGCTAGTATAATACCTAGTATTGATATATTTGTTTAGCTTCAACTTAGAGTTGCTTCAAAGTATGTCAAAAGCGAAGAACAGCTTCAAACAAACACATCTTAAAATGAGAAAGTGATATACATTAGGGTTTAAAGTTAAGATTTAGAATTTAAGATTTGCGTGACTCATATTACAAGTAAGGGTATGATTGAGAGTTATGAGGTGAAACACATCTATAGAATTCATGAATAAGGTACAATCAGGAGAGACAATACAAGATGTCTATGTGATTTACAAGAAAAAAAACAAAGTAGATTGGAAGCAATGAAGCGAGATGTATTTGTGTGATTCATGGGAAAGATAAAGATATAGTCGACAGTTATAGGAGAGATTTGTGTTTTTGTAAAGTATGAGAAATGATAAGTAATTTAACTTATTATTTTCTCTTATTTTTCACTATTTTTTATACTTTCTAAAGATACAAATTTCCTCGTAAAATTAGACTTACATAGGAGGGCAACAAGAGCAGTAAGAAGTAAGGGTATAGTGATGTGGTGATTTCTTGTCTCATCTCATTTGATCAATTTATAACCATCAAATTTACATCTATAATAAAAATTATTATAAATAACAATAACAACGTTTTATTGTAATTGCATTTACTCCTAGTTCTTGGAGTTGTATTATAACAATTTCTTAAAGGAGAAGCGTGCACTTGAAAAAAAGAAGTTGTAGTTTAGGAATTATGTTTATTTATTAGAAAATTAATTTTTATAAAGTTCCAATTTTACGTTTGAAGTGTTTTTTTTTTTTTAAATGTGATGTAATTGATGTTTGATGATTTGTTTAGGGTTTAGTGATTATATTTTATTTTTAAAAATGTTTTTTTATAATTAAGGATATTTTAAATGTTAAATTTAAAATATATATGTTAGAATACATTTTAAATTATGTGAGGATATATGTTAGAATATATGTAAATATTTTGGCACGTCTTTAATGTCAAAGAGTTGTGTGAAAGTAGCTCTTACATTTTTCCAAAAATAAACATGAGATGAGTTATAGTGTTGGGAGTTGGTAAATGTTACATTGACAAGATCTACCATGCTAGAATTTTTTCAAGAGCTACTTCTAGTAACATTAGGAGCTACGAGCTCTTGTAAACAAATGCACAAAGTTTAAAATTCAATTATTCCTAACTTCTGCTACTTTGAAAGCATAAAAATATTTCATACACAACAATAAAGGCCTCGTTTTGTTTGGCTCAAGTTGGTTTCCAGAATCACTTTTAATGTCATTGTAACATGATTTTTCTCGTGCTGCAGAGCGGGCTGGGCCTCCACTTTGGACTAGGCCCATGAGCTTTAAGAGGACAAGTGAAGCCCTCCAAAGACCTACTGGGTTGGATTACGGTAAATGAGCCTTTAGAGCCCAAGGAAGAGTCGCTACCTAGTTTAATGAAGGCTAAACTAAAAAAACCTGTAAGATGCATGCTTGTATGCAAATGACATCGTGCTTAAGAGTTAAGGCTTACTTAAGGTCTAGTAGAGAGTTTGAAGTAAGTTTTTCGGATGTGCGTGGGGAAGGTGTTAGACACCCCACATGCTTAACTTTGTTAGCCTTTAAGGTGATCTAGTAGGTGCTAATCTATATGATGTACTGATGCATTCTAAGTGTGAAAATATGTGAAGCAAAGTTTTGGGCTCGTTGGGGATCTAAAGAGATGTTGGGCTTTTAGGCTCGAGAAGAAAATGGCTAAGAAGTTTAGGGAGAAAGTTGTAAACATTTCCATACTTGTGTGATGAGTTGGAAATAGGTCTAGTGGGCCTAGTCTACATGTGACTATAGACTTAAAATCTAGAAAAAACCTAAACAAGAATGTATATGATGCATGACATGTGAATGTATGAGTTTAGCGGAATTTAAAAACATAGAACCTTCATGCAACATGGGGCATGATGCATGAGTTATTTGATTAAATTCCATCTTAATAACAATGAAATGCATATGACTTACTTTTTCTAAGGTGTCCCTTAACTTAATTAGGGTTGACACATGTAAACCTAGAATGATGTATAGACATGAAAGATGCATATAGTTATAACCTAAAATAGTAAATAAACTACAAATCTTCATATGCAACCATATGATGAGGCCAAACAATTACCTGGTAATTAAAAGATTAATTACTAGATAGTAATCAAACCCATAAGCTTTCTTATGGGGAAAAGGAAAAGCTTGCCATTTTCCTTTTTTTAATAAAGCATGAAATTCAAATATAGTTGAAATGATATGATGAATAAAATTTAAAGCATAGCATTTTGACATGGGTGTGAAATGAAGTATTAAATAAGCATAAGTTGAGAGATTTGCATAAACAAATTAGGCACAGAAATTCTATATTATGCTGATTTAAATGAAATAAAGTGTCAAAATATTAAATTGGAGAAACATTTGCCCTTCTCTAAGCCAATTAAGCTAAAAAATGGCGACAAATTTCATCATTTGCATCATTGGGTTGGAAAAAAGAGTAGCAGCACTGGACCTTGCCAGAGTACCACTAGAGTTCTATCACTGGAAAGCTCATCCAACCATTAGAGCTTGTCGAAGATGGGGAAGATGAGTTCAGATCATGGATCTAAAGGCATTGTTGGGTTTGTCTCGTTGCAAGGAAGCTATTTCCCATATTTCCTGCAAATTTTGCACTTTGGGAAGGGGAGAAAAATGTGTTTGACATTTCTCAGATGGGTTACATCGACGAGCTTGGCTCAATGAAATTCGAGGAGACAAGCTTGAATGGGTTGTCCAGGGCACGAGTAAGCTAATTTGTGTGTTTTGAGCGATGAAGTGGTCGACATTCAAAGATCGTTGGGCGATGAGTGGAACGACCAGAGCTCAGGACGATGAGGCATCAAGTGGTGAAGTAGCCGGGTAGTCTATACGATGTGAGGTTGAAATACTCATGTGCGAGTGGTCGTGCGGTGGGGACAACTATCAAAGTTCAGGAAGGTAGGACTTTGCGCGCGTGGAGGAGTTGGTGGTCAATGATGACAGACTTATCTATAGGTTAACTAAGGAAAGGAAAAAGGAGAGGGTGCCAACATCCTCTAATACGAACATAACCAAGACCACATTGGTTAACCACGGCGCTACTGAACTAGGCCCAAGTCAGTGACCTGGGTGGGCTCGGGCCCCCCCTCATGTGTAACTTTTTGTTACGGTCCTGTGGTTAGTTTTTTTTAAGCTATTGTGTCCCTTAAAACATGGGACCCCGTGGTATAGGTTGTTAAGGGTGTGTCCCTTAGAGCATGGGATTGCGTGGTATAGGTTGTTAAGAGTGTGTCCCATAGAGCATGGGACTACATGGTACAAGTTGTTGAGGGAATTTAAGTTTGAATTGAATGTTTTGGTTGAGCAGGTTGGATTTTCTAGGACTCGTCTCCCTCAGAAGATTTGACCCCCTTGAATGCCATCTCTTTCTTCTTCTTCCTCTCCCTCTTCTTTGTCTTAAAAAGTCACAATGTAACCAATCTTTCCAGCCACAACTTCTAAGTGAGGAAAGACCAAGCGAACTAGGTCGTAAGAAGAAGAGGATCCTATCAACCTGGTATCAAAGGGTAGTGGAAATTAAGAAACGATGACCAATTCAGAGTTAGAAGACAAGATGAAGTCGGAGGAGTTTAATACGTTTAGAAATATAATGATGGAAGGACTACAAGAGGTGAAATGGGAGTTGGAAGACAAGATGGACACGAGTTTGAAAGTCTTGGAAGGTTAGATTGAAAGAAACTACTGAGATTTACACTAAAATTTCTTAGGTTTATCTCAAACCTTGGGGAATGAGTTGGCTAAGTTGATGACGAAAGTTCATAGTGAAGGAGAGGAAGGCAGCAACAGTCAAAATTGAGGAGAAAGCTCCAATATTTCATTTAAACTTTTCATTTATGATGGGAGTCAAGATCCAGAAATTTAGGTATATAAGGTAGAACAATATTTCATCTTCAACAAAGTTCCTTCGGAACAGAAGTTAACACGAACGTCATATCATATGGATGGTAAGGCCCTACGGTGGTACTGGTTCATGGTTAAAAAGGGGCTAGACCATTGGGAGGGCCTGTCGAAAGGGCTGAATAAATGATTTGGACCCAAAGGAGAATATACTTTAGAAGTGTTGGTAAAACTGAAGCAGATCAAAGAACTTGAATATTACCATGATGTTTTCAAAACCTTAAGCAACCAAACAGAAGAACTGACTAAGGACATGTAGTTCAAGCTTTATCTTAGTGGGTTGAGGGGCAAGTTGCATTATGCCGTAAAATCCCTCAAACCCAAAACTTTGGGAGAAGCAATGGAGTTGGTGATGTATTAGGACTTAAAAATGAAAAAATATAAACGAGGTATGAAATTCATTAGCTCCAAGAAGGGACAGGACACAAGCGGTGTAGAGAGAAATAACGAGGAACAACGATTGCCAGTAAAAAAAATTTCGAATGAGGAGTATGAGCAGAGGTGGCAATGAGGGTGCACTTTGCTTCAACTGCAACCAATGTTGGAAGAATGGCAATGAGTGTGAGACAAAGGAGATGTTCATTCTAGAGGTAGATGAGGAAGGGACAAAGATGAATCTAAATGAGGATGAACAATGTGAGGGAATAGAAGAGCATGAACCAACAGCTTCAATCCACACCATTAGTGGTAGATTGACACCTCAAACCTTGAGGTTGCAAGGAAAAATAGGAGATGCTAAAGTGTTGGTTATGATTGACATAGGAAGCTCCAATAGCTTGGTGGCTCATAAGGTCATTCGACAAACTAATCACCCTATGGAGACGATGAAATGGCTACCTATCTATGTCACTGATGGAAGTAGAGTGCCATGCTTGGGCCTGTTAAGGGAGATCAAATTATCTCTCTAGGGTTTTGAGATAACTCTGGACCTCTTAATCATGCATTTGGAGCCCTATGGAGTTATCTTGAGAGTTGATTGATTGGAGAATTTGGGAACCATAGGTTAGAATTTCTAAAATAAAATAATGGAGTTTACATGGGTGGGTAACAGTATCTGTTGAAGGGGTTGTGATATTACGCTCCAATAGTGATAGGGGACCATAGTTATATGAGGACTATTTGGAAGGCACAAGAGGTTTATGCCGTAGGGCTACATGGAACTATGGAAACTGAAGAAGCAAGGACCCAACGAAAAGTTCTAGTGGACTTGGATAAAGTGATTGTTGAATTTTTTGAAGTTTTTGAGATACCTTGTTTGCTTCCCCCAGCTTGTGATCAGGACCACTACATCCCATTAAAGTTGGGGAGTCAACCTCTCTCCTATTGCCCATACCGTTTCTCCCCTCAACACAAGAGGATAATTGAAGATTGATGAGCTCCTTGAGTAGGGCCTCATCCGACACTACAAAAGCCCTTATGTTGCCCTAGATCTCTTGGTAAAAAAGAAGTCTGGTGATTGGAGAATGTGTGTTGACTTTTGCGGACTCAATAGGCAAATAGTGAAAGATAAATTTCCCATACTATTAGTAGGTGATTTATTAGATGAGTTGGGAAGGAAATAGAATTTTTTCAAAGTTAGACTTGAAATCAGGCTATCACCAAGTTGGTATGGATGCACGAGATGTGGAGAAAACTACTTTTCAAACACACCACAGCTACTTTGAATTTCTAGTTATGCCTTTTGGGTTAACTAATGCCCCATCCACGTTTTAGGCTTTGATGAACAATGTCTTCAAGTTGTATTTTTGCAAAGTTCTCTTAGTTTTCTTTGATGACTTATTAATCTATAGTGAAGATCTCAAGAGCCACTCATAACACTTAAGGTTCGTGCTTCGGATAATGTGGGAAAATCATCTTTGTGCAAAACCTTCGAAATGTGCTTTTGACATGACTAGCATCCAATATTTAGGGCATATTATTTCTGCCTAAGGGGTTGCAGTTGAAGATGAGAAAATCTACGTCATGGTACATTGACCAGTACCGCACACATTAAAGGATCTGAGGGGATTCCTAAGTCTCACGGGTTATTACAGACAATTTATTGAGAACTATGGGACTATAGCTCTTCCCTTAACTCAATTACTCAAAAGCCCCAATTTTAGCTAGACAGGCAAAGCAACGTTAACTTTCTAGCAATTGGAGGCGATGACTTAGATACCCATCCTAGCACTACCTAATTTTCAACAACCTTTCGAAGTGGAGTGCGACACCAATGATGAGGGGATGGGGGCCGTGTTGATGCAGCAATGTTGCCCCATAGCATATATTAGTTAGGCTTTCAAGGGGAGACTAAAATAGTAGTTTGCCAATCAAAAGGAGATGGAGGCATTAATTATGGTAGTTAGGAAGTGGAGAAATTATCTAGTAGTGGAGATGGAGGCTACGTTACTTGTTGGAGTAGAAGATCCATATGAAGGAACACAAATGTTGGTTGGTGAAATTCATGGGCATAAACTTCAAGATTGAATATAAGAAGGGGAGACTTAATAAAGCTACAGATGCACTTTTGTGGGTTGTTGAGACAACTGAGACTTGTGCTATTTCAGGTCCCCAAACCTAGTGGTTTGAGGAGGCTAAACACACTTTAAACACACTTATGTAGATTAAGAAGTTGTGTAAAAGAAATTACAAGAATTTGCAGATGGGAAACTCGATAAGCAGAAATACACCATGAGAAGCGTGATGCTGTATAGGAAAGGTTGGTTGCTGCTAGCTGGTGATTCCCCCCTATTCCAAACCCTCATCGGTGAGTTTCACTAGTCCCTTGTCGAAGGTCATGTAGGATATTGAAAGATGGTGGCAAGGGTTCGACGAGATTTTTATTGGAAGGGAATGTATGTGAAGATTAAACACTTCATCAAAACATGCGACACTTGGTTGCGAATGAGCTCGACCTATCATTTGTAGACGGATGGCCAAATCGAAGTCACAAACAAATGTTTTGAGGCTTACCTTAGGTGCTTTTGCAATGACAGACCCTCCACATGGGAAAATTGGCTACATTGGGCGGAATACTCCTTCAATACCACTTTCCACTCAACAACAGACATGACACCTTTT
Organism: Amphibolis antarctica; assembly: GCA_024699675.1. Taxonomy (NCBI): domain Eukaryota; kingdom Viridiplantae; phylum Streptophyta; class Magnoliopsida; order Alismatales; family Cymodoceaceae; genus Amphibolis; species Amphibolis antarctica. The sequence continues at coordinate 3,440 of JAMKPZ010005042.1, read as the reverse complement.
GAAGCTTTCTATTGGAGAGTCCCTCCAACACTACTGGAATATGTGCCTAGTGCTGTTTGGTGACATAGAGGTAGAGCGTGGGCTATTTCAACAAGATCATATTCTACAGGCCCTCAAGGAAAACCTTATGCAAGCCTAGAATCAGATGAAACAACATGTGGATTGAAGGAGGGAACTTCAATTCGATGAAGGCAACTGGGTTTATGTCAAATTCCATCCCTACAAACAAGATTCCATCAAAACATCATTGATGACCAAGCTGGAGGCTTTTATTATAGGCTGTATCAAATTATCTGGAAGATCGACAATATAGCCTATGAGTTAGAACTTCCAAGTAACTCTAAAGTACACTCAATTTTTCGTGTGTCCCTCCTCAAATGTCATTACTGTCATGGAGCAACGAATCCCCAACCTCAACCACTTCCAACAACGTCTCAACAGCTTTGGCAACCAGTAGAAATCTTGGAGTGTCAAATTGCTAAGCAGGACAACCGTGCTATGACTAAGATTCTGGTGCAATGGATTGGGCCAGAAGGAGAACAACAAATGTGAGACGATTATGGTAAGACAATCCGAGCTCACCCCCAACACGAACTCGAGGATGAGCTTGATTCTTTAGGAGGGGGAGGTGATACGAACGTAACCAGGACCACATTGGTTAGCCATGGTGCTATTGAATTAGGGTCAAGTCAGTGACCTTGGCGGGCCCAGGCCCCCCCTCATGTGTAACTTTTTGTTATGGTCTTGTGGTTAGTTTTCTTTAAGCTATTGTATCCCTAAGAGCATGAACCGCATGGTATAGGTTGTTGAGAGAATTTAAGTTTGTATTGAATGTTTTGGTTGAGTAGGTTGGATTTGACCTCCTTAAATAACATCTCTTTCTTCTTCCTCTCCCTCTTCTTTGTTTTGAAAAGTTACAAGATAACCAATCTTTCTAGCCATGACTCCTAGGTAGGGAAAGACCAAGCGAACCAGGTTGCAAGAAGAAGAGGATCCTATCACCCTTCTCATTTAACTGGCAAACAGAGGGATTAGGGAAAGGTGCGATGACACACCTCGCACATCAATGAATGATTTTTCATTCGGAGGCCTTGGTAGGACAACGACAGAGAGAAAAGGTCAACAGTCCGACCATGTGCATTCAACTATCGGGGAGGTGGAAGGGGGAGGGGGTTCAATTGATACATGGTCCGACGACTAAGGAGAGTTTCACCAACGAACACACGTGAAGACCAACTAGGTTCGGGTGCGACAAAGGTGGCAACAGAAGCAACAACAGATGAAGTGGCCCTCCCCTCGACTTGAGGAACTTTGAACCCAAAAAATCCTCCCCCCCTCTTATCGCAGAGACCTCCCCTCTTCTTGTTGAGCCCTTTTTTAGTTTCCCTGTTGAAAGTGAAAGTGATTTCATATATCAATAAAATTTAGCTGAATAATTAAAGGAATTTTCACTATATTATAAATTTAATTTTCATCGATAAGACATCTAATGTGAGACGATCATCCAACACTCGCCTATATGTGTGTGTTTTTAATTTTTGGTGAGAGGTGGGACCTATGATTTGATGTTCTGATATCATGTTGAAAGTGGTTCTATATATCAATAAAATTTAACTGAGTAGTTAAATTTTTTATTATTATGTTATAAGTCCAATTTTTATTGGTAAGACGAGACTATCATTCAACACCCTCTTCATCTCAAATGTCTAGACAATCAAGGGGAGGGTTGTCATTGCAAGAGTAGCCGATAGTGCAGGTGGCAATGATGCAAGTGATTAAGGGGCAAGGCCATGTGAATTACCTCTTTTTCCCCCAAATGATGAAAGAATGGCAAAGTTAACGAGAATCGGGTGACTGTACTCCACTAGATATCAGATTTTCCTATGGAAGACACTAGATATTCCATAGGAACAAAATTACAAAAAGAAAGGTATCTACTGGAACTAGCTAATATTCTAGTACCAGATGTTCCTCTGCAACTAATTGCTAGACGTCAAATATTCCTCTAGAGGACATTGGATGTTCCTTTGGAAAGTACCAAATTTTCCTCTAGATGGCATCAGATATTCCTTTGGCTGGAATTAACTGATGTTCCAGTATCAGATTTTCCTATGGAAGACACTAGATATTCCTTTGGTTGGAATTAATTGGTGTTTCAATACTAGATGTTCCTCTGGAACCAACTGCCAGACGTCAGATATTCCTCTAGAGGATGTTGGATTTTCCTCTAGAAGGCAATGGATATTCCTCTAGCTGGAACTAATTGATGTTCCAATATTAGATTTTCCTTCGAAAGGCACTAGATATTCCTTTGGTTGGAACTAATTGATGCTTCAGTATCAGATTTTCCTCTAGAAGGCACCAGATATTTCTTTGGGTGGAACTGATTTCCAGTACTAGATTTTCCTTTGGAAGGTATCAGATATTCCTCTGATTGGAACTAACTGATGTTCTAGTACCAGATGTTCCTTTGGTTGGAACTAAAATTCATTTTTTAAATTTTAAATATGTTGTATATGTTTGGTTATTTTAATTAAATTATAAAAAAATATTATTTAAAATATATAAATGTTGATGTGATGAGAGATATGATGACAAAATAATGAAAAAAGTAGATTAAGGAATGTAAAAGTAATGATAAAAATTAAAAGTACTCTTAAAAACTAAGAGTGACGTTTGTGAATGAAACCTTAGATCTTAAAGCTACTACCATTAGTGAAAATGAGTGCCAAACTTTCTGAAAGATGAACAGCGCTGATCGTAGAACTCGTAGAACTCCAAACGTAGGAATTGTAGGCTGTTTCAAGGTTGGTTACGTTAAAGTTGTAGTTCCAGTGACTTATAATGTCGACACTTATAAAAATAAATAAGACCTAAATATCATATTGATATTGAATGAAATTTACTTTAATGTTGTCTTTTGATCAAAACACTCCTTTCCTAATCCAACTGTTGATGAAATAAAAGAAGTTAATATAGATATTGAATGAAATTTACTTTAATGTTGTCTTTTGATCAAAACACTCCTTTCCTAATCCAACTGTTGATGAAATAAAAGAAGTTAATATAGATATTGAATGAAATTTACTTTAATGTTGTCTTTTGATCAAAACACTCCTTTCCTAATCCAACTGTTGATGAAATAAAAGAAGTTAATATAGATATTGAATGAAATTTACTTTAATGTTGTCTTTTGATCAAAACACTCCTTTCCTAATCCAACTGTTGATGAAATAAAAGAAGTTAATATAGATATTGAATGAAATTTACTTTAATGTTGTCTTTTGATCAAAACACTCCTTTCCTAATCCAACTGTTGATGAAATAAAAGAAGTTAATATAGATATTGAATGAAATTTACTTTAATGTTGTCTTTTGATCAAAACACTCCTTTCCTAATCCAACTGTTGATGAAATAAAAGAAGTTAATATAGATATTG